>JAVTVY010015516.1:0-68310 GCA_036873755.1 Hanleya hanleyi
GTGTCTGTAAAACTGAAGAAAAGACTTTCATACAAATCGTGTGTGTTTTCTGAAAATGTGCGACCAACTGTTGTACTCGCAGCTTTACACTGGCTTATGAACAATAGTCAGCTGTATAAGAATTCTGGTCTGGCAATTGATGAGAATTGGGTTAAGGAGACTACCAATAGTGCTCAAGAAATTGTTCAAGAATTTACAAGACCACAAAACTTAGACGAATTTACACGTTGTTCAGACACTGCAGATGGTAGACGATCTGAAATTGTTTATTCAGAAGCATTTACTGATCCTGAAAACGAGTTAGAAAACCAAGATACATTTATCGAAACCCATGAAGATGATCGCATTCAAGGCAATTCTGACACACTCATCGACCAAACAAATCTTGATACCAACAAAGGCCTAGTTTTAGCACCTGGCGAAGGACAACAACCACTTAGCATTTATCATGATAAAGATGCCGAAGTACTCTCTTTTCCAACTATATATTGTGGACAGAAAAGATTAGAAAACAATGACCGGCATGTACCTGTATCTTACAGTGATGTTTCAAAATGGGAACTACGAAGTGTTGATCGAAGAGCCGCAACATGTGTTCCAAATCTCTTTTTCAAACTGAACAAAATACAAAGGAAACAAGTGGTTGATAAAGTGAACTTAGCTGTTCGAAGGAAGAAAAGTGAAGGAAAGAAAATTACAGCAAAAGAAGCGCGAAACCCTGAAATTGCTGACAAGATAGTTAACTTGAACGAAGGTTACTACATTTTTAGAACACTTCGTAATTCTCCAGCATACCTTTCTTCAAGAAAAAAGGATGTATTTGCTATGATTAGACAATTAGGTCTCCCAACATGGTTTATGTCATTATCTTCAGCTGATACTCGTTGGACAGAGTTACTTAAAACTTTAGCTGTCTTAGCTGGTGTGCCATGTTCCGATAAAGACATAGAAAATATGACATGGTCTGACAAAGTCAAACTTGTTCAAAAAGACCCTGTAACAACGTCCAGGTACTTTGACCACAGAGTGCAAGTATTTGTAAACACTGTACTTAAAAGTGAACACTCTCCAATTGGAACTGTTACTGATACATTCCAACGCATTGAATTTCAAAATCGAGGCTCGCCACACACTCACATGATAGTATGGACAGAGAAAGCACCAAAATATAATGTGGATTCTGAAGACGACATTGTTCAGTATGTTGACAAATATGTGACTTGTTCCCTAGATGTCGAGGAAGACCTACGAGACTTGGTTAAACTCCAGATTCATAAACATTCGAAAACATGCAAGAAAGGTGGTAGATCTGTCTGTAGATTTGGCTTTCCCCTTCCACCACTTCAAAAGACAATGGTCTTAGAACCACTAGAAAATGATGTCGAGGAGTACAGGAAAAAATACTCAGAAATACATGCTAGAATGAACGAGTTCAAGGACGGATGTGATATGTCATATGAACAATTTCTAAAAGATGTTGTGCAAATGGAAGAATCAGAATATATTAAATGCATACGAAGCTCTCTCAAAGGGCCCAAGGTGTTTTTGAAAAGAAAACCATCGGAGATGCGTGTGAATTATTACAATAAAGTTGTGCTTAGTGCATGGAGAGCAAATCTGGACATACAATTTGTACTTGATCCCTATGCCTGTGCAATGTACATTGTTTCCTATATCAGCAAATCACAGCGAGGTATGAGTACTATGCTAGAACAGGCATCTAAAGAAGCAACAGAGGGAAACATGGATCTCAAGAGGCAGGTTCGACATATTGGAAACCAGTTCCTCAATTTTGTTGAAATAAGTGCCCAAGAAGCATCATATCTCGTGTTGCAGATGCCACTGACACGAGCATCTCGTGAAGTAATATTCATCAATACATCTCCTCCAGACCAGCGAGTTTTTCTCTTAAAAACCGAAGAACAGCTGGAACAGCTTCCAGATGACTCAACAGACATTGAATCTGACAACATCATCAAGAGGTATGCAAAACGACCAAAAAAAATCGAAAAATACTGCCTCGCTGATTATGTTTCCGAGTTAGAAGTGAAGTATAGACAAAAGGAACCTACTTTTGAAGTTGAATGCAATGATGATGATAAAGGTCATTTACCCTCATCTGACAATAACGTTGAGACCGACAGTGATACAGAGTTCGGTGATACAAATATTGTGATGAAATTGCGAGATGGCATAACAATCAGAAAAAGGAGGAACCCAAAGGTAATACGATATGTAAGATACAGCAGGAGTACAAATTCTGAGAACTTCTACAGAGAAAAACTTCTTCTGTTCATGCCATGGAGAGACGAAAACAAAGATCTTAAAGGTGGATATGACACATATGAAGGTCATTACCAAAATAGAAGTGCAGACATTTTACCATTGCTGCAGAAATACGAACACCATGTTGAAGAATTAGATCTAGCTAGGCAGCAAGCTGAACAAGACCTTTCCACAGAGTTTGACACTTTAGCACCTAACACTGAACAAGTGCAAGCAGAAGATGCTGAGCAATCTACCAGTCAGTCAGAGGACTTTATCCACTTTATTCCCCCGACACAATCCCAGAGCACAGCAGATATTGGTCAAGATCTTGATTTACCTGCTGCCTCTGTATCCGTTGAAACAAATTCAGTACTGCTTCCAGATGATGAATACCGGGATTTGCTCCGATCTCTTAACATTAAACAACGAGAATTTTTCAATCACGTTATACAATGGATTTCTACAAGGACCGACCCACTTTACGCATTCCTCTCGGGAGGAGCGGGTGTTGGAAAATCAGTAGTAATACAAGCTCTGTACCAAACACTACATAGACTTCTAAATTCCAAAGATGGAGATGACCCGGATACTATAAAGATCTTACGAACAGCATTCACAGGAAAGGCAGCTTACAACATCAATGGGGTAACAATAGCCTCTGCTTTCCACAAGAAAATTTTCCAAACACAGCAGCATATGTACAGTGATGAGCTAAATACATTTCGAACAACTTACAAAGACCTTGCTGTTATCATTATCGATGAAATCTCCATGGTTGGTAACAAGCTTTTCGCTTTCATGCATGACCGACTGCAAGAACTAACTGGTACAAAACGAGATTTCGGAGGGATAAGTATAATAGCTGTTGGAGACTTCTATCAATTATGTCCTGTAGCAGATTCATGGATCTTCTCTGATTTGTCCGTCGGCCTAGCAAGCAATTTATGGAAAAATCATTTCCAAATATTTGAACTCACCGAAATCATGAGACAAAAAGATGACTTGCCATTTGCCGAGATGTTAAACAGGTTAAGATTCAATCAACTCCTACCAACGGATAAAGAAATTATCACATCTCGCATGATTTCTACAACGTCTGCAGACTATCCAAGGAAAGCTCTGCATTTATTCACAGAGAACAAGAAAGTTGATAACTTCAACACCACATTGATTCAAGATCTGAAAACTATAAAAGTAGACGTCTTCGCAGATACGGATATTATTTCCCCCGTGAACATGAACAAAGAGATTAAGATTCACTTGGTAGAAGAAATTAATAAGAAAGACAAACTCAGCCAAACTGGAAACCTCCCTAGTGTGCTGAAACTTGCGGTTGACATGACATATGATGTAACAGTCAATGTTGAGGTCGATGATGGGTTGACAAATGGTGCATCAGCAATTCTGAAACTCATCGAGTACAAAGGAACATCTAAGAGACCAGCCATTGTATGGGTTCTATTTACCGATACAAACATTGGTAGCAAAAGAAGAAAACAATACAAACATCTCTATCATACAGATATTGATCAGCAATGGACACCAGTATTTGAAACAAAACGGACATTTCTTCATAACAAAAAAACTTATCAAAGAATCCAATTTCCACTTGCCCCAGCCGCAGCTAAGACTGTTCACAAAGCACAAGGTGCCACAGTTGATGAAGTTGTTGTAGATCTAAGCTCCAGTTATAAACCACCACATGTTCATTATGTTGCACTGTCTCGAGTTCGCAAATTAGCAAACTTGCACATTCTTGACTTCAATGAGAAAGCATTGAAAGTGGATGAAAAGGTACATCAAGAAATGGAAAGGCTTTACAAGAATCCACTTCAGTTGTGTTATACACCTCTGTACAGTATTGACAACTCCCAGGTAAAACTACTGTTTAACAATGCTAGATCCCTGCATTTACATATAGACGATATCAAGAGTGATCCAAATGTACACAATGCAGACTTAATTGGAATTTGTGAGACACGTCTTGTAAATACAGACAAAGCTGATCAGTATGAGCTGCCAGGGTTTCAAACGTATAGATTAGATGAAGCTCGGTCATCCAACATGACCAGACCATTTCATGGACTAGTCGCATACATAAAGGATGACATAACTGTGAAGAAGATCAATTCTCACATCTATGATAACGTTGAATTTATCTTCATGAATGCACGAATCAAAAGAAATGATGTTCAAGTGATATTCATCTACAAAACACCAAAACTGTCAGATATACAACTAGAACACGTTGTACGCAACAATATCCAGCCATTGATAAATACACATAAACCGACTTTCTTTCTTGGAGATTTCAATATGAACTTGCTGGAGAAAGATACTACATTTGTACAATTCATGGAACAGGAATTAGGACTTCACCAGTTAATCACTGAACCCACAACTGTAAATGGGACATTACTCGACCACGTCTACACCAATGAAAAGTGTGTGCAGGCTGGCGTAATACCAACTTATTGGTCTAACCATGGACTTGTATTCTGTACATTTACATCTGTTCATTGAAAGTCGTCTCTTTATCAGCCAACATATATCTCAGCAAATATGACAACAATCACATGAAAAAAGAACGAATTTCTACACGAAAGCAAGAACGAATTAGAGGATACAAGAAATTTACTATATGAATTCTATTACATCGATAATTCTAAGCATCTACTCCCTGAATCTATAGTCAGGCGTCCATTAAAGGATCCCCGTTCATACCCAATGACCAAATTAGTGTGATTTTTGTCACTTTTGAGCACCATATTACAACTATGAAAAATGCGGAAAATTGACTCGAGGCTCCTGGCACATACTTCAAGCCAGTCCTTGAGTTACGTTCAACCAATGCCCATGGGTGGCCTGCATGGGCATTTCCAAGATGCCTTGACTTTGGCATCACCAAGATGCCTTGCAGTGGGTATCGTCAAGAAGAGATAGGGATCGCCAGGATTCTGTGACAAGAAGTCGATTCCTGTACTTAATCGTTGGAGGATCTTCTGACAAGTGAGTACAAACCTTTCTTTATTCTATTACATGACCATCATCAGGTAATTCCCATATATTTCATTGCAAAAAAAAATTTCGTCTTCAGTAATGGTAAGTTATAGCCAGAAAAACAAATTAAAAGATAATTATTCCCTTCTCAATCACTGACATGTCATACATGGATCAGTTGCGAAAAGTGAGAAGTTCCATAGTCTCAACCAATATATAACAGCATCTATTTCTTGAGGAGAGTTTTCACAAATTCCCCGGAATTAACAGATTTTTTTTCTTCAAATTTGGTACACAGGTCGCCATTACGGTCTATTATGCAGCAAGTGTTTTTATTCACATTCAAAAATTTAATATGTATCCTTCTTTCAGATATACATTGTATGACCCTCGGCTGCTTTCCAACTGGAAAACCTCATCCTGCGATATCCTCCGTCTCTACGGGTGTAACACATGTCCAAGCCCTCCCCATTCAGCTGAGGCTCCTGAGTCTAGCATACATTTCCTTGTCACGTGCGACACCCTTCAAGACACCAGAGACAAATTTCTTGCCCTGATTTAAAAATCTGTGTGTGCCGAGTGCCTCGAAGACCTTCCACACAATGCAAGGGCTCCAGATGATATATCTGTCTTTATCATAGACCCTTCATCTCGTCTGAGCGACCCTGGGTGTGTCGCAAATGTGATGAGTGTTCTCTGGCGATACCTGTACACTCTTCATCATCATCAAACTGAACTGTTGAACACTCGGTAATGTCATCTGTAACCTTTCACGTGCAGTACTCCAAATGATGTTCAACACCTTCCAGCATACTGTACTTTATTTTTTATATGCCTTAATGGACTTTCGCTTCTATATATATATATGCATGTGTAACACTCCTAGCATTGGAGGTGCTCCTATGTACAGGATGAATCTATGGACTATGAACTATGGTCACCTACTTGTCGTCTTTAATTTCACAGTCAAACCTTGTTACCGGACATTTCATCTCGTTGCATTTGCCAACAGGGTGACCCCGACTTTGTGATTTCTTAATAAATCCATATTGAACAACAACTTCTTCATATTTATATCTTGGCTAACATCAGACCTACTTTGTGTCTTTGCCACTGCAAAAGTAAATTGCACTGCAGCGAAGAAGTTTCGATGTCACACAGGGCTTCGTGTTTAGAATTAGTGTGCGAGCTAAAATAGCTCATGTCAAAATATTTAGGAAAGGGTATTTAAAAGTCAGGCGAGTGATTGCAATATAATACAATATAAAATGTGACAGTTTACGTGAGCTAAAATCACTCTCGTGACATGAATTTACGCGAGTGTTTGCGTGCAGGTGAGCTATCACTCGCGCTAAACACGAAGCCCTGATGTCACATGTGTTATACGTTCAACTATTACCCCGGTCTCCCCCACTAAAACAGTTATTTCAAAGACATTGTCTATGAACTTTCATTAACTTTGAATGTTTCATTCGCAAAGAACATTGTTTCACAAAACATTCACTTCACTATGTTAAGGAAGTAAGCCCTACCGACTGGTTTGACTTTCAACTGACATAAAATATAAACAGAAAAACTGCTTGCACATATATAAATCCTACATCAAAATTGTCCCAGAGTCTTTTAATTCCTTATTTGATGACCCTGTCATGTACGTAAAATCAGCCACATTGTGCACAATACCATTTCGAACTCCACGATGACCTTATTTCGGCATGTACCATGTCAAGAACAAAAATGACTTACATGTACAAATCAATGGTTTGTTCTTAGCAACAATGGACAAAAAGATCCTCTTGTTATTAGCTTACAATTATCGGATAATGGTGGGCGCCAAGATCCTTCAGGATCTCTCGTTTTGAATGGCGACACCGAAGTTGATCGGATTGACCTTGGCCAGGGGAGCCCCACCAGCCGCAGACATGAACACAATCATCTCAGGATTTTCTGCAGTAGGCTCAACTTTCTCAGCCTTCTTCTTTTTTCCAGAACCAGACGAGTCTTCAGTAACTATTTCGTCGCGTTTATGTTTTCCCAACTTCGACTGGCCACAGTCAATAAAACCTTGACTATCTAAATACGCGACTTCCATGTCATCCTCTGACTCGTCAGACATGACGACCCAGTGGATGAACAAAAATACACAAAATGGCGATGAGGTGCAATGTAACACGACACAAAGAACAGGTTTACACAAAGAAAGCGGTTAGAACTACAAGCCCCTGGGGCGACTCAGGGAGGAAAAAAAACAAAAGGAGCCCAAATTAGAAGTGCTGAAATCACTGTGCACAATGGATATGGTTGACTAGTATGTATATATATAGAACTATGTATAAATATATAACACGAAGCAAACTCAATGCACGAAAAGGATATACTTCGAAAAGACGTCCTTCCACGCTAGCGGTCTGACCTCGAATCTCAATCTCCACAATCTGGAATGACGCTCACCACGCTCCCACTGGCTTTATACTGAAATACAGTAGATTTTCATTGGCTGTTTCAACGTAGGTGATGCTGGCTTCATTGGTTCTTTTTAGCGATAGCGGATTGGCTCTTTTTATAGACAGCGGATTGGCTCTTATTCGGGTCTGCTGATTGGTCAATATAGTGGATCCCAACTCTTCCTAGGTTAATTTGCAATCCCTTCATTTTGCACGAAAATTCGCTATAGCAAATTCCCATGTTAAATGATTGCGTGTATTGATAACATTAGAGTCGATGTACACATCGCTGATTGGTGGCCTACAAGGTGCCTACGCCGAGGTCCGCGCCACCACCCTTCCTGGGTTAATTTACAATCCGCATATTTTGCACCAAATTCACCTATAGTCAATTCCCAGGTTAAATCCATTCCTATGTTTATAACATTAGGGTTGGCCCTGAAACATTTTTTTCTCTAACCCCAATGCATGTACAGCTCTGTATTGGCGCCAGTGATGCATTCTGGGTGCCGTCAGAATCCCTTCATTTTGCACGAAAATTCGCTATAGCAAATTCCCATGTTAAATGATTGCGTGTATTGACATAACATTAGAGTCCATGTACACGTCGCTGATTGGTGGCCTACAAGGTGCCTACGCCGAGGTCCGCGCGACCACCCTTCCTGGGTTCATTTACAATCCGCTGATTTTGCACCAAATTCACCTATAGTCAATTCCCAGGTTAAATCCATTCCTATCTTTATAACATTGGGGTTGGGCCTGAAACATTTTTTTCTCTAACCCCAATGCATGTACAGCACTGTATTGGCGCCAGTGATGCATTCTGGGTGCCGTCAGAATCCCTTCATTTTGCACCAAAATTCGCTATAGCAAATTCCTATGTTAAATGATTGCGTGTATTGATATAACATTAGAGTCCATGTACACGTCGCTGATTGGTGGCCTACAAGGTGCCTACGCCGAGGTCCGCGCGACCACCCTTCCTGGGTTAATTTACAATCCGCTGATTTTGCACCAAATTCACCTATAGTCAATTCCTAGGTTAAAGTCCATTCCTATCTTTATAACATTAGGGTTGGCCCTGAAACATTTTTTTCTCTAACCCCAATGCATGTACAGCACTGTATTGGCGCCAGTGATGCATTCTGGGTGCCGTCAGAATCCCTTCATTTTACACGAAAATTCGCTATAGCAAATTCCTATGTTAAATGATTGCGTGTATTGATATAACATTAGAGTCGAAGTACACGTCGCTGATTGGTGGCCTACAAGGTGCCTACGCCGAGGTCCGCGCCACCACCCTTCCTGGGTTAATTTACAATCCGCTGATTTTGCACCAAATTCACCTATAGTCAATTCCTAGGTTAAAGTCCATTCCTATCTTTATAACATTAGGGTTGGCCCTCAAACATTTTTGTCTCTAACCCCAATGCGTGTACAGCACTGTATTGGCGCCAGTGATGCATTCTGGGTGCCGTCAGAATCCCTTCATTTTGCACCAAAATTCGCTATGGCAAATTCCTATGTTAAATGATTGCGTGTATTGATATAACATTAGAGTCCATGTACACGTCGCTGATTGGTGGCCTACAAGGTGCCTACGCCGAGGTCCGCGCGACCACCCTTCCTGGGTTAATTTACAATCCGCTGATTTTGCACCAAATTCACCTATAGTCAATTCCCAGGTTAAATCCATTCCTATCTTTATAACATTAGGGTTGGCCCTGAAACATTTTTTTCTCTAACCCCAATGCATGTACAGCTCTGTATTGGCGCCAGTGATGCATTCTGGGTGCCGTCAGAATCCCTTCATTTTACACGAAAATTCGCTATAGCAAATTCCTATGTTAAATGATTGCGTGTATTGATATAACATTAGAGTCGATGTACACGTCGCTGATTGGTGGCCTACAAGGTGCCTACGCCGAGGTCCGCGCGACCACCCTTCCTGGGTTAATTTACAATCCGCATATTTTGCACCAAATTCACCTATAGTCAATTCCCAGGTTAAAGTCCATTCCTATGTTTATAACATTGGGGTTGGCCCTGAAACATTTTTTTCTCTAACCCCAATGCATGTACAGCTCTGTATTGGCGCCAGTGATGCATTCTGGGTGCCGTCAGAATCCCTTCATTTTGCACGAAAATTCGCTATGGCAAATTCCTATGTTAAATGATTGCGTGTATTGATATAACATTAGAGTCGATGTACACGTCGCTGATTGGTGGCCTACAAGGTGCCTACGCCGAGGTCCGCGCGACCACCCTTCCTGGGTTAATTTACAATCCGCTGATTTTGCACCAAATTCACCTATAGTCAATTCCTAGGTTAAATGATTGCGTGTATTGATAACATTAGGGTTGGCCCTGAAACATTTTTTTCTCTAACCCCAATGCATGTACAGCACTGTATTGGCGCCAGTGATGCATTCTGGGTGCCATCAGAATCCCTTCATTTTGCACGAAAATTCACCTATAGTCAATTCCCATGTTAAATGATTGCGTGTATTGATAACATTAGAGTCGATGTACACATCGCTGATTGGTGGCCTACAAGGTGCCTACGCCGAGGTCCGCGCGACCACCCTTCCTGGGTTAATTTACAATCCGCATATTTTGCACCAAATTCACCTATAGTCAATTGCCAGGTTAAATGATTGCGTCTATTGATAACATTAGGGTTGGCCCTGAAACATTTTTTTCTCTAACCCCAATGCATGTACAGCACTGTATTGGTGCCAGTGATGCATTCTGGGTGCCGTCAGAATCCCTTCATTTTACACGAAAATTCGCTATGGCAAATTCCTATGTTAAATGATTACGTGTATTGATAATATTAGAGTCGATGTACACATCGCTGATTGGTGGCCTACAAGGTGCCTACGCCGAGGTCCGCGCGACCACCCTTCCTGGGTTAATTTACAATCCGCTGATTTTGCACCAAATTCACCTATAGTCAATTCCTAGGTTAAATCCATTCCTATCTTTATAACATTACAGCCCGAATCATCACGGACTTTCACGAAGGTAGAGTGTAGAATAAAAACGTATACGGGTACGGATAGAGAGAGAGGTGCGAAAAAAAACCTATAACGTGTACGGCTACGGACTAGGGTTTTTTAATAGACACGAGTCATCACGGACTTTCACGAAGGGGCGAAGTGCATCCCCTTCGATATATACAGACTTGCCTTGTCGATGTTCAATAAAATTCATGAAAAAACACAAAAATGATGGTTTTTTGACTTTTTTTCTTAATTTAAGTCAACAATAATGTATACACTATGTACAAATAGAATACAGGTGGTATGTACAATAGAATAGTAGTGGTATGTATATACAAGTGGTACAAAAAATTCTGTCAGGAGTAGGATTCGAACCTACGTCCGGCATTTCGCCGACCAGCACAGTTAACCGGCGCCTTAGACCACTCGGCCATCCTGACTTTTACAGTTTTTAACTCGTGTATCAACAGTCATATAGTGTGTGTGTTCGACATTTTTTCACAAGTCCAAGTAAGTAGTACTGATGCCATCGGCCAGCACTTTCCGTTTCGGGTAAAAGAAAGTAAAGGCGTCTCGTTGGTGGATGTACGTCCGCATCTGGTGGTCCACCACCCGAAATCCTCGGTTAGTTCCACTCGCACTGGCCTGGCTTTGCAGCACGTTCAAGTACAATGTTGTCGATGTTGGGATCGCGCCGGTTCACCCCTTTGCAGCTAAACTTATTTTCGTCTCCCCCGTAACAGTAATACGTCTTGGAGGAGAGAGCAATCATAGCATCCCCACTCCACTCCAGCTTGAAGAGACCCAGCGTACGCTTATCGTACTGGTAATGGTCACGTCCAGGTAACCACTGGTCCCGTTCCGCTTCATACTCCGCCCGTAACTCCGGTTTCACCAGGGACTCCCAATCCGCATTAGAGACGGCCATGTAGGCCGAGTCCGTATCCATCTCCATGAGTTGCCAGTCTGATGCATTAAAATACACACCCATGAAATCATAGAGAAACTGCAGCATCCTCAGCTTGGCCACATGGTATACCATACATCCAATCTGCAGGGGTAGGTTGTAACGGATAGTCTTCTTGGCTGAACTGACTTCATACGTGTCGTCATCGATGACCTCCACGGAGCGAAACAGAGGAGAATTCACTTTTTTGCGGGCTTGGGCAGTAGTACAAATGTTCACGTTCACGTGCTTATCCTTATTCGTGACCGTTTTTCCATAATATCCATTGCCCGTCAACTTCCACGATTCACCGATGATGGCCTTACTCGGGTCTTGGTCACCTTGACGACGGCCAGACCTCACGATATCGGCATTCTCCACAAAACAGGCGTCGGGTACGTACTGTATCACTTGGTATATTATGGTAATTTCCAAACCGTGGCTCATGTACCACTGCAGTAAGGGAGTGCCCAGCAAGATTTTCTCTGCCCACACACTGCCAATCAACATCCGTCGAGGTCGAGGCAAACACTCGTGTTGCTTCGCATAGGCCCCCATGGTGTCTCCAATATCATCCCGACCCACCAGCGTGTTCTTAAAGATGGGCGGGCACTGGGCGAAGAGGGGCTTGAGAGTATCGGGAACATGCAAATCACATTCGACAAAGCCGTAGAGGTCCCCCGAACGAATGGCGTCGAACATCTGTGGCAGACTCAGGAGTGGCCGACGACTCAACGGGTACTCGCGCTCTTTTAGGAAACGCCGTAAATGGGGTAGGACCTGGCACATGGTGTGAAATTCACACTCCCACATTTCGATGAGATGGTATCCTCTCTCTTTCACATAATCCCCGTTCTCCACCACTTCTTCCCGTAATTCTTCCGGTGTTTTTCCACGTCGTTCGTTGAAACGTCCAGCGCTGAAATGGCATCCGTGGCCGTGCCAATAGCAACCGTAAAATTGAAATACGGTCGGTGTCCTACCCACCAGGGCAAACCCATCGACGGGGAGTCGACGATCTCCTATCCGCTTCTCTGTGGCGTTGGTCTGGTGTCGTATATAAATTGCCCGTCGATAGGCTTCCCAATCCAACCACTGATCAGCCAGATGCTTGTAGGGAGTGCGTTGCGGTGTAAAATGCCGACCTTCCGCCAACCAACGTGTATAATGGCCACTGGGCATAGGTTGGGCCAGAGACCACAGGTACAAGGCATTCGCATCGAAACCGATGATCTTAGCACAGGGTTTTGCACTGGGGAGAGTAGTGACGTCCTTCTCGTGATAACGGTGAAAAATAAGACTCGGTCCGCCGACAATGTTCTGCTTTAGACAATCATGCATGTCTGCATCTTTTTGCTGTATCAGCGAGAAGTACGTAGGACACTCTTGAAAAAGATGGCGAAGCGCCAGACCCGGTAAACTCAAGCACTCCTTGAAGATGTCGACGTGCATCTCGCGACGAAAGAGTTGAACCATTTTCTCGGCCGCTTCCAGGAAAGGAACCACATCTAAGTTATTATACCATATCAGGAAATCTCGCAAGGTCTGCATATGTTGATCGTTCCATACCTGCTGTAGTTCCCGGTACGTGTCTTCCGGACATTCCACTTGCTTCAAATCATCAAAGAAGGCATCCCGGGGTGGCAACTGTGTTTCCTGCAAACGGTCGAGCGTCGATATATACGTGTAAGGGAACCGCCCTTTGGTGTGTGCACAGTCATACGCCTTGACCCACTGATCATAGCTATAATTAGGAGCTAAGTAGTTCCGTACATCCAGGAAATGAAGTGATGTGGTAGTGAGGGCCATATGATTATTGATCTTCTTGATGACGGACTTGATGGTATTCGCCTGGGCCAAGTAGGGGTAGAGAAATTGCTTCACCATGTTCAAGTCATATCGCCCCGAGTTGAAACCCAGCACCGGTAACTGACCTAGATATTGTAGGAAGCGCGCTTTCAATTTCTGCGCATACGGTTTCGGTAAAGGCACACCCTGCGACTGCATGGACTCCGGCTGCAACTCCGGCTCCGACTCGGACTCTTCATCGTCACTAAACGCTACACCCGGTATAGGAATCCGATCGTCCAGCTGGTCCAGTACGTCGTGGAACTTGGACACCAACAATTCCGTACTGGCCGAACTGACTTCCTCTAAATACTCCATCATGCGGGTGATCAACTCATGGGAATCCCCGGTAGACACGAAACAGACCGGTGCAGCGTCATAGCCAGGTACGTTGCTGGAAATGCTGACACTCAGGGGAATATGGCGCTGCGTCCACTGCGTTTTCGCTGAAAACAGGTCCATGGGTTCCAATAGGGCCTCAAAATCGTAACACGCCCGGTAGGGGAAATAACGGTCCGCCTCCGGTATGATGAGACCCTCATCGGCCAGGTCCTCGAAAATAGTAGGCGTATTATGATACACACCACCAGGATAGGCTCGCTTGACACTGTTGTCACAACTCTTCTCGTGTCGATGTAAGTCGGTGGAACGGTCAAACACCCGATGGCATTGGGCACAACTGTAAGACTGGGCGTACTGGCTCATATTGTAGATCGGCGAAAAATGACTCACGCCATTGTAGTCGAAGACATTGACTTCCATCGTAGAAGCATACCGTTCTGTTGAACGACGAACCAATTCAGCCACAAATGTATCCTCCTCGCATCGTAATCGGTATACAATGATATTGATGTTGAACAGTGTTTCCACATCATCCAAATTGTTGAACGGGACTCCACGGAAGTGCCGCTCATCCAAGTGTTGCTGCTCTAAGTACTGCTCCCAATAGCCATTGGCCACTTTGTCATAACTCTTCGGATTACACTGGTGCAGATGCACGGACAAACACCGAAACAGACATTTCCGGTATTTGTAGGGTGCGTTTGCCCCTCCCGTTAATGCATACAGTCCGGGTTGATGAAGCAGCCAAGGGGGTAGTAGTACAGGAGCACCGATAGGATGATTTCTCATTTTTGTGACGAAAAATGTGACGTTGGTCACCCTTTCCACAAGCCATTGGGTATTGGGGCGTTGCAACCGGGCCCATTCCAATGGGTCCAACGTAGTCAATTGGTCGGTCAGTGGCTCCAGAGAAATCGCATTCGTCACCGTGAATGGCTGGTCAAACACATACGTATTATTGCTGGGATAATAATACCGGAGCTGGTCTGTCTCTTTATGGCGAAGCATGTATCCAAAAGTGAGATTTAACTTGAAGGCTGTGACCTGGTCTGTGAAAATGTTCTCCGCATAAGTAGACAAATACGTAAGGTCCTGCAGTCGAAAGTTATACCAATAGACGACGGTCACGGTGAAAACAATGGCGTATGGTAGCCCAGTGTCGTTGATAAATGGCCCTCACACGCTCGTCTTGAGGCAAGACTTCAACCGGAGGTGCTGCTGGGTCCCAGGGAAAATCTTCTCCACGTCTCATGCTTTCTACGCACGCCTAATACAAGCTGGTAGGCAAGCAGGCAGGTAGGCAGGTAGGCAGGCAGGTAGGCAGGCAGGCAGGCAGGCAGGCAGGCTGGTCAGGTCAGTCAGAGTGCTAAGTAAGGTAGTGCAATGAATACACCCCACCCCTAAAAATTATGCCCTTTTATACGTTTTTCTATCCAACATGGCCGCCTAAAAACACGGCCATTTTAAAACATGGTCGCCTAAAAACACGCCCCCTTCCAACATGGCCGTCTAAAAACACGCCCCCTTTTCCAACATGGCCGCCTAAAAACACGCCCCTTTTTCCAACATGGCCGCCTAAAAACACGCCCCCTTTTCCAACATGGCCGCCTAAAAACACGCCCCCTTTTCCAACATGGCCGCCTAAAAACACGCCCCCTTTTCCAACATGGCCGTCTAAAAACACGCCCCCTTTTCCAACATGGCCGCCTAAAAACACGCCCCCTTTTCCAACATGGCCGCCTAAAAACACGCCCCTTTTCCAACATGGCCGCCTAAAAACACGCTCCACTTTTCCAACATGGCCGCCTAAAAACACGCCCCCTTTTCCAACATGGCCGCCTAAAAACACGCCCCCTTTTCCAACATGGCCGCCTAAAAACACGCCCCCTTTTCCAACATGGCCGCCTAAAAACACCGCCATCTTCCAACATGGCCGTCTAAAAACACTGCCATCTTCCAATGTGGATGAATACATTCTCAATACATCCCTCTTTGCCGGACCTATACTGCACTTGATGACCCCTCACCGCCACATAACCGCCACAAATGACCTCTACATAGGGGTGAAATTTGACCCAATTTACGCTTTTTTCGATTTTAAAAATGGCCGCACCAAAAAGCCGCCATTTTCCAACATGGCCGGCACTTGACCTCTACTTACGCCACGTGACCGCCACAAATGACCTCTACATCCGGGTGAAATTTGACTCCATTTACGCTTTGTATACTACTGATCTGATATTATCCACACAATCCCATTCTACATGATATTTTTGCCACAGCACTGATGAACTAGGTCCCTTCGTTTATGTGTTCTAGATCCAGGAGCTATTGGGAGCTGCATGTTTTGTAAAAGTTAGATCCAATTATTCTGAGTGAAGGAATGAAGTCCGGCATGGTTCTTTTAAGCTAGAACTGGGCATCCTTGGAAATGTCTGACCGATTGACACGTGTATCACTCTGCAGGTGGTCATTACATGTTTGATGTTTATTTCCTGAGGAATCAGCTGATATCCAATGGGGAGGGGGGGGGGCGGGGGTTGTGGCAAATCACTGGCTCTGTAATTTATTATTTATTTATATATTTATTGATTTTTTTGTCTAATTGTCTTCTGTTCAAGTCATTTGGCATCGATAAGACCTGAAATGTATATCATGATCTGCTTCTTTCATCTAGTGATAGTGTCTGTTTGGTTCCAGATCACGGGCACAGAACAAAGCATGTGAAATGTGATCGTATGGCAAATAAATTCTCAGTGGTATGTCCAGGGCTTAAAAAAAAAAACAAAAAAAACAAAAAAAACACACACAAAAAAAACAGCAACAAATTGGGTGCTTCTGCAAAATCAAACCATTATTCAACTGTTTTCATTTTTTCCCTCGTTCATTTTAAATGGACTGTAAAGCTGAGAATGGTATCCTGAGGCAAGGTAATTTGATAGGTTCAAGAATAATTTTTAATTCAGTGTATTGAAATGATAGTTGACATGTATGCTGTAAATCTCCCGCTGGAAGCGGCCAGCTACGTGTAACTCGTGAAGCATGATGGGAAGTGGAACCCGACTGCAGAAGCAAGGCCCATTGAAATGCATTGCAATGAGGGTTCCCCATTATTTCAATACTGTCCAGAATGTGGCTTCAAAATTTCGTCGGGAACCATAGCAAACCGTATTGGAAATCACATGAGTCGTGGGTTCCCCATATGACAATTATTTGGCGGGAGATTTCAAGTTGCTCTCCTAGACCTTAGTCTGATCGACGGAGGTAAAAACTACAGGACCTCGTGAGTGGAACAAGCTACCTTCTTCAATTAAATCCATCACCTCAACATCACTGTTTAAATCCAAAATCGAAGAACATCTGGCTCAAAATTAACCCGGTTTTATCTTCGTTTATTTACATTCAAGGCTAAAGGAAAATGTAGAAAAAACTAATATACATGTATATACTTGTAACCATTTTTTCGAGCACCTTTATTCAGCTTTTTTTTTATCTGAACATCGCCCGCTTATCGCGTATTTGGGATAGAACAAGCCCTCTGGGTTTTTATTCCCGCCAACACAAATTTTATTGACTCTTGATGTATTATTATACACTGTTATTATTGGTGAATAAAAATTCATTCATTCATTCATTCATTCATTATGTTCAGATTTATTTACGGGAAAACGCGTGAACGAAACTCAGGCGACGTTGGACCCCAGAGCTTCCGAGGCCTAGGTGGCAGCTGGACCCTCGCTTGTTGGACTGTGAGGATTTGCTTATTTTAGCTTTGTGTAAATGAATCGTATATCCGTATCATACCGGTTTCTAATGTTCCATGACGTGAAGGTAATTGTTTTGTATGTGTTAAGTATAACTACAAAGTCAAATGGATGTAGACATGAGGTGCAATGTTTTCAATATTTCAATATAGGCCTAGGCGGCCTGTCAGGCTGTGAGGATAGCTTATTTTAGCTTTGTGTAAATGAAAATGAATCGGTGTCATATTGGTTCTAATGTTCCATGATGTAAAGTCATCGTTTATTATGTATTTTTTTTATGTGTTAAATATAACTAGAAAGTCAAATGGGATCAGGCATGAAGTATGAGTTTTTCAATATCGATGCGTGCTTATAAATGCGAAACAAACGTGAAAATAGAACCATATATCTACATATATTATGTTCAGATTTATTTCCGAGAAAACGCTTAGAACGCATCTCCGACGATCTAGGACCTCGGAGCTTCCGGGGCCTATATAGGCGGCCCCTGAACCTTCGCCACTTTGTGCTTTGAGGATTTTCTTAATTTTGAGCCTTGGTGACTGAATCGTATCAGTATGCGGTATCCGCATTGGTTTCTGAAGTTCCATGACGTGAAGTTCATCGTTTGTTTGTATTAAATATAACTAGAAAGTCGAACAGATATATGAGGTGCGATTTTTCAATAGTAATGCGTGCTTATAATTGCGAAACAATCGTGAAAATAGAAGCCTAAATCTGCATACATTATGTTCAGATTTATTTTTTAGAACGCATCTAGGGCCCCGAAGCTTCAGGGGCCTCGGCAGAACCTGGAAACTCGCCTTTTAGCTCCAGGGGTTTCAGATGGCCGGAGATGCGTTCTAGCGTATTTCCGAGTAATAAAACAAGAAATCTTCGCATGTGTAAACTCTATTTGTTTTGCCTGTTTTGTTGTTTCTCGCAACTTTTTTTTTAATATTCCCCGTCAAGAAAATGAGGATGTTCGGACAGCAGTATATAAAAGCTATATTGGGCCCCATTTTGCTCTTATAAAAGGGGGTCATTTTTCACGTCGGTACCAACTATTTCACTGACCATTCGAAGCTATCGATCTGCCTGCCTGCCTGCCTGCCTGCCTGACGCTGTACCTGACCTGCCTGTCTGCCTATCCGACCTGACCACTGCCTGCCTGCCTAACCGAATTTCCTGCCCGCCTGACACTGTACCTGACCACAGCCTGTGTGTAGTAATCTGCCTGACGCTGTACCTGACCTCCCTGCCTGCCTAACCGACCTGCCTGTCTGTATTTTCCTGCATGTATTATCCTGCCTGTCTATCTGAACCTACCTGACGAGCGGAGCTAATACCAGTGCAGCCTGTCTATCTGAGCCTACCTGACCAGTGGATAACTTGGATAACTGCTTGAATTCTACCAGATCTACCTCACCAGCCTGTCTATCTGAGCCTGCGTGAATTCTACCAGATCTGCCTGACCACCACCCAACCCTTACACGTACGTAATATAAAATATTTTTAATAATATCTAGCTAGGAAAGATACCTCCCTCCCTATAAGTATGAGTTTTATGGCTCAAATTTGACAGTCAGAAATGCGGAGAAAGAGACAGAGGAAAAAAATATCCGGGTTGAGTTATTATCAAAACAATGACTTCTAGTGAACCGATCCATACACAATTTATATAGTATTGGAAAGCTGAAAGAAATGTCTTCAAACTGATATGAAGATGCAGATCCTTGGAAACCAATTGAGCTTTATAAACCTCTCGAAGGCAAATCCATAGTAATTTCATGGAGATTTTTCATGATTGACAGGGTCCAAGAACACGATAGGTTATCAGTATGGACTATTTAACTGATTGATCTTCATAATTTGACCAGGTCAGTCCCAAGACATCAACATAATAGAATATATGTAGGAAGTTCTAGAAATTTAAATTTACATGATTTTATCACACCAAAATATAAAAATTTCGTTGAAATATACAACCCCTACCATTCAGAAGCAACTAAAATTCTCCAATTACAATTTTTTATTCACAATGTGTATATTAATTGAGAGTTAATGTTCACATCCCCATGATTTTGGAGGACTTAGTTTCAGTAATTCAACCTAACACAGCGTGCGACTGTCAACGTCAGCCATTTTGTGAACTTTTATTATGACACGTGAATGTAGCAACATTTGATACGAAATAAGTTAAGAATTCATGATTCGTGATCGATTCATTGTGTTAAAGACAAAATCTTCTATATTACAGGTATATACGGGCAGCATGAGACGTGATCGTTCAAGATCTCCCCTGAGCCGTGACAACAATATCGCAATACGTGAAGAAGACTTTCCAGTAGATTCAGCGGTGCCTGCCGATGAAGCATTGCCACAAGACCACTCCGTGAGTGCCATGCACCGGCGACATTGGAACACCATTCGCCATTGCTTTCACCGTCAACGACCCCTATCGGACTTGTACAATTTCTGGCTGGTGGAGCTGATACATCTTCTGTCCTACGTGGATCGCATTTTCCACGACCAAGCCACGTCGTTTCGGGTCAATATGACTTTTGGATACATTCACCGGCACAAGGAGACCAACCAACTACGGTATTTCTATCCGAGCAACAACAACCATGTATTTGATCAGCCCTTCACGATGAGGGATGCTATTTCCCTGGAGCTTGTGGTCGATCAACTCACTACATTAGACCCGTTGGAGTGGGTCGGTGCCCCTGTCATTCTCCCGCCTTGGCTGGCCCATCGAAATGGCCTGTATGCGTTAACGAGCAGCAAACGTGGACCCCAGAAAGACCGGAAATGTCCGTTTCGCTGTTTGGCTGTACATTTGGACCAGTGTAATCCCAAGGCGTTTGACAAAGTGGCCAATGGCTATTGGAAAAAGTATCTAGAGGAACAAGATATGGACGCGCGGCAGTTCCGGGGTGTTCCCTTCAAATATTTGGATGTCGTCGAATCGCTCTTCAAGGTGAATATCTTTGTCTATCGGTTACTACGGGAAGGTGAGGAGAGCCAAAACGCAGTGGACGCAGCGTCATATCCTGCTGAGTGTCAGCATTTTAACCAACGTGCCCGGCTATGACGCTGCGCCTGTATGTTTCGTATCGACCGGAGACCCCCATGAGCTGTTTAAGTGGATGATGGGGTATTTAGAGGAGCTGTACGGAACTGTTGGTAGTCAAGTTCCAGGATGTTCTGGGTGAACTCGATGATCGAATTCCCGAGCCCGGTGTGTCGTTCAGTCACAGCGAAGAGTCGGAGGAAGTGGAGAAAAGTGGCGAGGCCGAAAGAGAGATTCGTCCGCAAGAATGAGAAGAATACCATTACCGAAAGTGTATGCGGAAACACCTGAAATGCTGGTTCGTTCAATACCTGACTCAGTTACCCGTGCTCGGGTTTAATTCTGGCCGTTACGACCTCAACATGGTGAAGGAGTTGTTGTACCCTTATTTGGCACAGTCCGGTGAAGTCAAGAGTGTGATCAAAAGATCAATAATCACATGGCGCTCACTACCACGTCACTGCATTTCCTGGATGTCCGGCATTATTTGGCGCCCAATTATAGCTACGACAAGTGAGTGAAGGCCTATGACTGTGAACAAACCAAAGGAAGGATCCCTTACACCTACATGTCGACACTCGACCGCTTGGAGGAAACACAGTTACCATTCCTGGACGCATTTTTCGATGATTTAAAGCAAGTGGAATGTTCTGTAGAAATTATAGCTACGACCAGTGAGTGAAGGCCTATGACTGTGAACAAATCAAAGGGAGGTTCCCATACACCTACATGTCGACACTCGACCGCTTGGACGCTTTTTTCGATGATTTAAAACAAGGGGAATGTTCTGAAGAAACCTACACTGAACTTCAACAGGTATGGAACGACCAACACATGCAGATCTTGCGAGATTTTCTGGTGTATTATAATATCTTGGATGTCGTTCCCTTTCTCGAAGCGGCCGAGAATATGGCGCAACTTTTTCGCAACCAAATGCACGTCGACATATTCAAAGAGTGTGTGAGTTTACCTGGCCTAGCTCTTCGGTATCTCTTTCAAAACTGTTCTACCTACTTTTCGCTCATTCAACAAAAAGGCGAGGACATGCATGATTGTTTGCGAGATTACATTGTGGGCCGAGCAAGTCTCATATTTCACCTGTACCACGAGAAAGATGTGACGACCATTCGAGGTGAGAACGTGTGCGACAAAATCATCGGCTTTGATGCAAATGCACTGTATCTGTGGGCCATTGCTCGACCCGGTTAGAGGAAGGCCAGCATTTCAAACGGTCCCACAGACATGTCGCCGACTGGGAAGCCCATCGACGCGGCATTTCTATCCGACATCAATCCAACGCCACAGAAAAGCGAGTAGGAGATCGCCGACTGCCCGTCGATGGATTTGCCCTGGTGAATGGAACGCCTACATTATTTCAGTTTTACGGGTGCTATTGGCACGGGCACGATTGCAAGTTCTCCCACGGTCGCTACAACGATCGCCGTGGAAAATCGGTGAAAGAGCTACAGGCGGAAGTAGTGGACAATGCTGATTATATTAAAAAGTTGGGGTATCATCTCATCGAAGTGTGGGAATGTGAATTCCATACCATGTGCCAGGTCCTCCCACACTTGCGTGATTTTCTCAGGCTCGAGAGTATCCCCTCAGTCGTCGTCGTATTCTCATCACGCCACAGATCCTTGAAGCCGTGCGTACGGAGACCCTCTACGGGTTTGTAGAATGTGACCTGCATGTCCCCGACGCCCTGAAGCCACAGTTTGCAGAGTGCCCACCCATTTTTAAAAACACGCTGGTGAGTCGGGGTGATATTGGAGAGAACATGGGGGCCTACGCCGAGGAACATGAATTAATTAAACAACCTCGCCGGATTCTGGTAGGCAGTATGTGGGCTGAAAAAATCTTACTGGGCACACCACTTTTGCGATGGTACATAAGCCACGGTCTCGAGGTCACACGAGTCTATCAAGTCATACAGTATGTACCCAATGCCTGTTTTTCCGGCGTCGCTGACACTGTGACGTCCGCTCGTCGTCAAGGTGATAAGGATCCCAGTAAGGCCATTATCGCCGAATCGTGGAAACTCGTAGGATTAGCTGCTATGGAAAAACTGTGACCAGTCATGCCTGCCACGTCACCGTGAATATATGCACTACGAAACAAGCGCGAACAAAAATCAACTCTCCACTGTGTCGCTCAGTCGACGTCATCGATGATGATACCTACGAAGTTACCTCTGCCAAAAAGACCACGCGGTACAACTTGCCCCTCCAAATTGGGTGTATGGTGTACCAGATGGCCAAACTTCGGATGTTGGAGTTCCTGTATGATTTCATGTACGTGTATTTCCACTCGAGTGATTGGCAGTTGATAGAAATGGATACGGACTCTGCCTACATGAGTGTCTCTAATGCGGATTGGGAGTCACTCGTGAAACCGGAACTACGAGTCCAGTATGAGGCGGAACGGGATCAGTGGCTACCGCGACGTGACCATTACATCCACGATAAACGCACTCCAGGCCTATTCAAGATGGAATGGAGTGGTGATGCCATGATCGCCCTCTCATCCAAGACCTACTATTGTTACGGTGGAGACCAAAACATCAAGTTCAGCTGCAAGGGGGTCAATCGACGGGACCCCACCATTAACAAAACCCTCTACCTTGACGTACTACAAAACCGCGTAAGTGCTAGTGGGACCAATCAAGGGTTTCGTGTGACGGCTCCTCAAATGCGTTCGTACATACAGCAACGAGATGCTTTCACCTTCTTTTATCCGAAACGGCAAGTCCTTCCAGATGGGGTCAGTACGACGTACCTGGACTTATGAATACTACATATATTGTCTCTAACCGATGACGTCAGTGAACTATACCCGAACTTGTGATTGTGTGAACTCTATGAATAATGTACATACCTACATATTTGGACTCTAAGTGAACTCGAATTACTCTATATACACATAACACCAGTTCGATGAATTTGTCTAATTGTGAACTATACTCCATTCCTTGGGAGTACCTGAGATACAACACATATCACTAATCGTTAGATTCTTGGTATGTGGTTTAGAATAGGTTAACCAGAAGACTATACTGTGAAGCCATGTGACTCTGTCAGTATGTCGGCACCTCTTCCCACTTCCCTTATATGTGTTGTAATTTTTAGCTATATATGGCGAGATTCTGCTGGTGGACGTTTCGTCCCCGAGGCTCGCCCCCTGTACAGACCTTTTGGTCTTTGATATATGTTGGCATTTGCGGGAAGTTGATTCTTGGTCGACATCGGGCCTTAAGGACTTGTCTTTTGTGTTAAATGCCGTCATTTTCATCTGACGACGATACAGCTCACCAATCCCCAGTGTACGAGTTGTCACAGCGACACGGCTCAGCAATTACCAATATACGAGTTGTCAGAGCATTTCCATCACAGCTCTCTAGATTTGTATCTAATACCGCTTATGCCGGTGCTAGGGGCTGTGTGGCCATTTCATCGAAGTTGCCACAGGAACAGGTACAATAAAAGCGTACCTGAGATACAACACATATCACTAATCGTTAGAGTCTTGGTATGTGCTTTAGAATAGGTTAACCAGTAGACTATACTATGGGTGAGTGAGTCAGTATGTCGGCACCTCTTCCCACTTCCCTTATATGTGTTGTAATTTTTACCTGTATATGGCGAGATTCTGCTGATGGAGGTTTCGTCCCCGAGGCCCGCCCCCTGTACAGACCTTTTGGTCTTTAATATATGTTGGCATTTGTGGAAAGTTGATGCTTGGTCGACATCGGGCCTTACAGACTAGTCTAGTGCTAGGGGCCGTGTGATCATTTCTTCCAAGTTGCCACATGAACAGGTACAATAAAATTGTACCTGAGATACAACACATATCACTAATCGTTAGATTCTTGGTATGTGCTTTAGGATAGGTTAACCAGAAGACTATACTGTGAAGCCATGTGACTCTGTCAGTATACCTCTTTCCACTTCACTTCTATGTGTTGTAATTTTGAATAATTACTCTGTATACATTACGTAAGTTCGATGAATTGGTCTTATTGTGAACTGTTATATACTCCACTCAAGTTGTGACTTCTCTATATATACACACGTGTTCACCTTAATTCTTGTTTGCACCAGTCTTATAGACTTGTTCACCTTACATACTTGTATATACATTCTTGTTCTAGTTACTTGTTCACCTTAATAAAACATTCGAACTTTACTTGGGTTTTCTCGAAGTTTTTTCTTGAACGTCAGAACAACAACACCGCAAGGGGGAATTCGGAAGTACTAACCATGTGCCAGGCAGGTTATATCAAGGCTTTAACGCCTATGTTGGTTTTCTGGGCATTGATGGGTTACATTTGGTCCCACCCTAGGCCACTGATTGGCTACTTTTCTCAGCCCATTCATTGACTGAATCCCCACATGTCCCACATTGGGCATTATGCTCACACAGACAACACACAAGACAGAGTTTTGAGATCTCATTTTTTATTCAGTGAACACGGCCACCCAGTGTTGACCGATCCGATCCATCGGGCCCGTGTTGAGAATGTAAGCAGCAGGATACACATGGTCTAATGGGAACACATCTCGGGCGAACACCCCTTGAAAGACCATACGTGTCCCTGGGTTATTCTCCAGCACGGTGGTAATCTGCTCTGTATCCATGTTAGGTGGCAAAGTCACACAGGACGTTACGGCTTTTATCCATTTGAATAATGTTGTCAAACTCAGCGTAGCAAATCACATTGATGGTTCGCGGTAAAGGTGTCCCGAAATGCAGTTCCAAGTGTAATTTGCCTTTCTTGACGAGACTAAGTTGATGATCGTTGTCTAAGGTGGGGGTCAGATCGAAACAGAACAATGTGTATCCGTTCGCGTAGTCCTCTCGACTGATCATATTTCCCTCGTCTTGGTTGATTTGGCCAGTTGCTGTGAAGAGGTTCAGATAGCTCCGGATGTAATTGGCCGTTCCGAAGTTAGGTTGGCCTGTTGGCCATCCACATGCAGGGCCACGAAATTGATGTTGAACGCTTGTAGGTTGAACGGATTCCTCGAGATAGTCCCATTATAACTGACGTTCTCCACACAGGCTAGGGTTAAACGCTTGGGCAAATCTCCCTGGAACAGGTTTTCTTGATTGACAATCATATTCCCTTTAGGGACGGAAAAGACCTTGTCTGTACTCGTCGAATCGGGTACTGGGCTGTTTTTTTCTCCAAGGCTCTGATGCGCCCAAACTGTACACCTGGGCTCGGTTTCACTTTGCGTACAAACAGACTGGCCTCTTGGGGGACAATGTTATACTTGAGGTCATCACTCGGGGCCATCAAGGCAAACGCAGGCGCCGCGCGGACTAGTCGTATTTTGACAGGTACTCCATTCAAGAGGTATCGATCCTGCATGAATAAGTCCGCATGCAGAAGTCCCATCATATCGACCGAGTGACTCTCTGCTGTGAAATCCATTCTCTCCGTGTAGCCGTCATTATCGGGACTCGCTTCCATCTTGCCTGGGGTATCGCGGTAGAACAACGGGGCTGTCGAATACGACTTTTTAGCGTCACGCCCGTAGGATAACAGTGTTTATGTGGGTTCGGTACGGATACGTGTTCGTCGATGCGCTCACCAGTTTATCACTGAGCGATATATCCACTTGCTGGAATAGCGAATGGAGCCAGAGATTCACTGGACCCACGGGTGCATCTGCTTTGAGGACAGACCCATCTTCATTGGTGATTTTAGCTTTCACGTACAGGTACGTATGTGCTAAATCCAGGTAGGTCGTTTCAGCGTTGGTGATGGTGAATTCAATGGAGCCTGTGGCTGTAATGCTGGAAAGGGTAAGATGTTCCACCCATTGACCCTCTTCGGCACTAGTCTGAGTAGGTGGTACGGTCCATAAATCAAATTCACTGTTGGTAGAAGGAAAGGACTCGGCATAAATGAAAGCCATATTTAAGAAAAGATATCCTGGGTCTTCGATGTGTGTCGTCACTGGGTCGGTCGTCGACTGGTGCGTGGTATCGGTGGTGCAGGTCTTTTATTCGCTACGGTGCGTTGTGCTTTGGCGACCAAGACGCCTCCTGCTTCTTTGGCTCGGCGTTTCAGTGCTTCTTTGGATGCCGCACCCCCAAGACATCACCCGCGACTTGCAGTCCACTGCGTACCGCTTGTTTGCCGATCGCTTTGACCCCACGCGTCACCAAGGGCAGGAACGTTTTGACGATGCTCCGGAGTATGTTCCCCAGCCCATGTTCTCGTTGCATGCGTGTACATGCAAAAACCGGAAAGCTACTCCCGTCCTGTTGGGCATAATAATCCATATATAGCTGCGTGCATCACACTCGTAAGGCACCTTCATTATGCAAAGTGAACCGCTCGGACATGACGGAAATGAAGTGTCAGCACCACTTTCTCACCCTCGAAAGCAATCGGTTGACCGGTGCCGTCGATGATGATGGAGCTAATATCGGTCTGACTGACCGGTAGATGAACGATGTGCCTGAAACTGTGGGTGACTTGAGCTCCATACTTGCCTTTCACCGGGCAGACGCGTAGTAGAGGTACGTTGCTGTCTCCGACAATGTGTGCATCGACCACGTCTGAGTAGATGTACAGGCCATACATACCACCACGCATGCCCATCGTGATGTGGGCTCTCTCGCCGGTGGGGCCAGCGTACCCCTGTAGATCGAGACCCAGTATTTGCTGTAGGGTAGGACTGATTTCGACACTCACGTTGGAGCTAAGGGTGAGCGTGCCTTGTCCTTGTGTGCGTTGTAATTGAAGTCCACATGATTTTTGAGGGGAAAGTTTTTATGGGTTTTGAAGTATTCGTGATGTCCCGTAGAGACTTATAATGCATCAGACTTCTCAGCCCTTGCATGAACTCCTTGGGGGTATCGTATTGGCCTTCGGGTAGGGTGAGTCGGGTTTCTTGTCCTTCGTAGGTCACCTCGTACCACACTTCACCGGCTCGCACATTGTACCACGAGTAAGGCTATTGGATATCCACGAGTCCACATTCCCAGCGTCCAGGTAAATGCAACGGTTGCGGTAACTGGGTGAAGTACTTGGCCAAGGTGTTGTCAGGAAACACATCAGCCGAGCTGTTACTGGGTAGGGTGAGGTAAAACATGACGACTCAGCTTTCCTGTTGCTGCTGTTGCTTTTAATACTTCTCCCAGCCCTTGGGCGCTAATCGTCGTGATGGTCGCGGTGACTTGCTACGTGTCATAGATATGGACGTAGTTTCAGGGGGTGGCGTGGTAAATGGGGTGAAACAGTAGGTGCCCGCCGTTCTGGTGTTTTGGGGGGTAACTCCGGTTCCCACTCGGCTTCCCAAGAAGGTTGTGGAGTCTGTCGTTGTGCGTGCACGGGCGATTCACGCTGCATCCAGGCCCAGCGCTGGGGTTCCCCACCAATTCCTGTGGTACATGCATGTCTTTCAAGCCTTGAGCGAAGACCTCCCATCCTCGAAGATCCGTGTGCGACCTGTGTTGACGCATCAGGTCATTCACTAAATCCGTCATGTGGGTACCGGGGACAACCTGATTCTGTACCAGTAGTTCACCTTTATCATTCCAAGTCATGTTAGGATTCTGTTTCATCCGTTGTAGTACCAGGCCAGCTTGTTTCTTGAACGATGCAGGTACACTCTTCAGCACCTCGTCTTCGACCCACTGTGGGGCTGTGGGTGGTACCCCTGGTAATGGCGGCTGTTGGAGCGGTGCTGAGGTCGGTGGTGGTGGTGCTGCTGCTGGGGTAGAGAGGGTTTTGTATTGGTCCATGAACGTCATATACCGTTGAAGCGTTTCATTGTACTGTTGTACTTTCTCACTGTCGCTTAACCTCGGTCGTTGTAAGATCCGACGCATCTCTTCATCGAGTGTGTTTATCGTCTTCACCGTATATGGTACGGGGTACGGTGATTGGAGGTTTTGAAGGAGCCGAGGTTATTTTCGTGTAGTTCATTGTCGGCCGAACAGTCCACCCAATACTGGACCTAACACGGAAGCAGCCAACGATGCTAAAATGGCCCCGAGAAAGCCGCCTTTCTGTAAAACCTTTTTCTTTTGTGTTTGAGAGACTCGCTTCTGGACTAAGGTTCGGAGACCTGTCTTATGCTTGGCCAACTTCGCCTTCTGAGCCGGAGTCAGTGGTACGTTGCCTTTTAGGATATTGAGTCCAATCTCACGCAAACAGCACGCGAGAGCAGGATCTGCGCCACGTACAATGGTTCGGACCAACTCGGGTGGGGTCGCGTTCAATCCACGGAGCGTCGGAGCGTGCTTCCGTACTCGAGCAGACATCATGTACAACTAATTCTAGAACCCACAACCCTGCCCTTTTCATCTACCTACCTCGTGAATATTGAACAGAGACAAAAGTCAACAATGATGTTGTATTAATTCTCTTATTATATGCAACATCAAACACACACCCCAGCTGGGGGGGAACCCACTGTGGGTGTGTTTATATTATTTTTGCATGTACACGTGGTGAATCTCTCCGGGAAAGATACCGGTCCGTAGTCGAAGGTGGTTGGGGGTGGCTTGCTTCATGTCGAAGAACATATACCCGTGCTGATGGGTTGTCGCATTTTTAAAGGCTTCCAACGCAAACGCAGTGCGTCCAGGATACATCTGTCTCGCCAGGTGCAGCAGTTGAGTGGTATCTCTCGGGTTTTTGAAGATCACCAGGTAGTGGGCATTTAAGCTGATGTTCCGATGTTCTTTGTTTTTATTGAACAGATTCTGCACAATGTGGGTGATGCTGAGGCGTCGATGATGGCTGCCTTTGATCAAGAGTTGTGTGACCCGTGCATCCGTCTCCGCCATGAGATCATCCAGAACCACCAAGGTGTCCGGTTCCAAATCGGCCAGGTTGGATAGCCCTTCCACGAACGTGATGTGGGGCATTGCTGCATACGCCGCCGGCCATTCTTCGTAAGACCACACGACTCGGGCAATGGGTGGAGTAATCATGCTCTCGGCGTGTTCAAGGAGCTTCCTGACGAAGTGCGTTTTGCCGGAACCCGTCGGTCCTGCGATGACGCAGGTGAAGGGATGTTGCCACCGGGGATCCATGGTTGAAGGAGTATCCGCTGTCGTGGTAACCCGCTCTTGTAAATTTGGTACGAGTGAACTGGGGTGGTGGTGGTGGGTACAACGTCGGTCGCCGTTGTCGATGGGCGTTCACTGTGAGGGATGCAATGCGGTCGATTTTCAGACGTAGTGGGTGTACTTGGTGTAGGTGTGGACTGTATACTCGGTGTGGAGCTCGACGTAGCTGGAACACGGGGTGGGGTGATGACTGGGCTCGTTTCGATCACGGGGTTGACTGGTGCTATCTGTAGACTGGTTTGACTGCCACTCACAGCTGGTGTTTTTGGTGGGATGAGTAGAGTGCTGAGATAGGCTACGTCATAAAACACACCTCCGTACAACACATCCAGCAGGGTTAGCAATGTCACCACAAAGTCCACTTGCGCTTTGCGCGTTTTGGGAGACGCTGTGTTCAGAGGCCGCTGCTGTTTGTCCATAGCACCGTGGTCGAACGTGGAATGACGGATGATGGTAGTGGTGTCTGGTTTTATAGTCGTTTCACCTGGTTGGCCGCGACCCACGAATTGAAGGAACTGGGCCAGCCTTGCCATTTGACGAAATGAAACAGTTTGCCACGTCGACGTTCGGTTTTTAGGATGCGTTCCACCGTGTAGTATTCTTGCTTTGTTTTTACGACAGGCTGTAATTCCAGCTCGTAAAACGTCCCTAGCAACGGTTCCCCTTGAAGATCTTCCAGTTCATAGACTCGCTGCTGTCGGGGTAGGCGCCGTTTAATCAGGAAGTGCTCATCGCTCCAGTTGGGCAAGTAACTTTTCTCGAACTTGCCCTTGACTTTACTGATCCGTACAGGGTCCCCCACCTTGAACACCTCCTTCGGTGCTCGCTGCGATTGCCTGGGGTACAAGACACGCCGGACTTGGGCTTCAATGCGTTGGGTCACGGTAATGGGGGCTCTCTGTATACTCCGGTGATAGGCTCGATTGTAACTTCTCACAAGTTTCGGGAGAACATCGATGTACCGCCTTGTATTCTTTTAGGTGAAATATTTATACATGCGACCTTTGAATGTCCTGTTGAACCTTTCCACAACGGAAGCCTTGGTCTCGTTGTAGGTGTGAAGGAAGTAGACCTTATGTTTCTTGAGAAAGGCTTGGAACGGTCTGTTGAGGAAGTCGGTGCCTTCGTCGGTTTGGAAATACAAGGGTTTGCGCCCGGTCTTGAAGATGCCCTTGAACGCCGCTATGAGATTCGCCCCGTTTTCGTGCGGATGGGTACCACCCACGCATACGATAGGATATCGATGCACGTCAAGATATATCGATTCCCATCGTTGTGTTTGGCAAAGACGCTCATATCGACCAAATCCGCTTGCCATTGGGCATCTAGTCCTCCCACGATGACCCAGTTCCGTAGAAAATGGCGGCGGGCAGCTCGATGTAAGGTATAGGTGTCTTGTTTTTTTAACCAATCTCGGACTTGGGCACGTTGTATCCCCTGGGGTTTGGCCGCTCTATAGAGAGCCGCCAATGCACTATAGGCCGCCGGACTGTCGGAACTGTAGTATAAGTTGTCCAACACCTTCTCTCAGCGCTTCGTGGTGACAAAATGATAATGGACCGGGAGAGTGTGGTTTATTTCTAACGAGGTCGGAGTTTCGGGTTCTACCACCGTTGTATATATCCTAGGTTGACTGAATTTAGCCGGATAGTCTACAGCCTCGTCGTCTGGCTCCGCTTCATTGCTAGGTTTGGTCATTTGTGCATTGGGTTCAGCCAGCGCGTCCTCAATAGCACGAGACCACCCCAACTGTACAGCTGACCGCTCGTCCGGTGTAAACAGCTGGTCCACAATAGGCACCACTTTCTCCAAGGCCGTCCAAAGATCGGGGTCTAGGGTGAAGCTTTCCGTAGGATCGTGGTAACGCCCCAGGCGTGCAAAGAAGGATCCACGGTGTACGTAGTTGGCGTTCTCGATGTGGATGAGGTCTCCATCGAGCTCACCGCTCAACACCCGTTTAAATTTGGTCCAGCCATCACGGTGTAGGGTAACCGTAGTCGATACGGTCTCAGGGTAGTAGGGAATTGGACGGTCTTCCACGATGGTGACTTTATCCTCATAGACGTGTAACCCCACGTCAGGGGTGAGGGGAAGAACGGCTCTTAGGACTGGTGACATGGTTGACGAAATGCCGAATGACGCACACGCTGACTGTCTCTCGTATTTATGGTGAAGTCCCACTGGCATTGCCACAGCTTCAGGGTCAATAGGGCAAATACCATTGTGAGGCCAACGAGCCGTCGCTGGTTCCGGCGTAAGCGCTCGTGGTCCATAGCCCGCGCATCAAGGATGGCTGTCATAGTCCAGTAGTGGTGAGTGATAGCACATCTCTCCATCGAGTCCACTCTCTTGAGGACCGCTTCTGTGAACTCTTTCAGGATCTGGCGTCGCCCCTCGTTGTCGTCGCCATCTGCAAACATGGACCGAACCACTGCTCGGTAACCCGTGAGTGAATTAACCACGGTCGCATGCTGTAAAATGCGAGTCGCATAGGGATGGGTCTCCGTCATGGCTCTGCAACCGTAGGAATGGAGGTGTGGGATCCACAGGAATGTGTTTTAGAGACCCTGTCACACATGCGCGCCTATACGTAGCTCTACAGGGTGTAGTTCGTGATACGTACTATTCTGATTGATTAGTCCAAAAAGAGAGCAACAACAACATTGCGTATTACATATTTTATTAGCCCCATGGTAACAACAACATTGACAATCGGACAATGTTACCAGTGTCCATACATGGATTCCATGCATTTTTCCCGGGGACTACTTGCTGTGGCCGCGGATGCTTTCTCCCGCGACCGCATCACCACCAGACCGCATCACCGCGGAGGAATTCAAGGTCAAAGGTAGCCGGAACTATAGTGGTCAAACCTTGGCACCCAGCCAATGCTGATGCAATCCATAACCTTGAGCTGGTGGCGCCCCCTGTCGGAATCAAGAGTTACCTCCCCCGGCAAAATGGGGCCCAATATAGCTTTTATATACTACTTCGGACGTAGAAATGATTTAAATATTAAATATATATCATTTCAATCGAAAGGTTCATTAAGCTTGATCATGTCACCAACACAGATCTTTTCTACTTGTTGGAGAGCCGAACACAGGTCAACTTATGAGTGTGAATGAGCCATCCTTCATAATGCAGTTCTGTATACTCCTTTCTCCGTACCAGGCCCTGTGGGCAGATTAGGGTTGTACAGTTATTACTGGAACTGTCCTTAAAATATCAACCAATGAACGGAAGGCGTTTTGGGACGTATGCTACCTTCGTGGGATCTCGGTATAATTAGATAAAGGCCCAGTTTTTGTAGAGGAGAAGCTGAAGGACAAACTCTTTGAAGTCCAAGAGGAATAACATGAGGACGTATCTTAAATAAAAAAAATCTCGGATAGCCTAAAAACATCTGACTTCAAAGCAACCAGATGAAGACATTGACTGGCACTTCATTCGTTCAAATATGGGCATGTTCGTAGAGGTCATAAGCTCACGAATATTTCCGATCGAAGTGGGTAATATCCGCTGCGGTGTACAAGCTATCCGTCATGGCTCGCATTTGATAGACGAATTGGGATGATGAAATGAGCAAGAATGCCCCTCCAATCTGATTAAAACTCAGGCTTAATAACCGCTTCTCTATCTGACATGTCGCTAATTAAGCTTAATTAGCGACATGTCCGACAGAGGAGCGGTTTATTAAATCTGAGTTTTAATCAGATTGAATGCCCCTCATGCTTATTGGAAAGTAAAATCTGCATTCAATACAGATATAGGTTCCTCGCTTTACTCTATCGGTCTTTTTTTTTATCTGTCTCTGTCTTTTTTTCGGGTTTTACTTTGTTATTATTATTTTTTTGCTGAAAATATTGGGGGGCTTGCCGCCGCTGTTCCGCCGTCCCTGTTTGAATTTCTAACATATTTGCGATGTACAGTTGTTTTTTCAAAGAATAATGTAATGGTGTTTCATACAGAGTGCAACTTAGTAATTTTACTATTCTCATATTAAACCATGTAAACAATGTATTCAGTAATGAACAACATTTCATTTTAATGTTCCAAAAGTGAATAAACAACATTTATTGCAGATATTTTCTATAAATTAGTAACATAGTAGCATTTCATTCGTAATGTGACAGCACTATAAAATGGTAGCATTAGATCTGCTCTGTTACAAGTAGGTAGGCCCCTACCCCCGCCTCTTCACCTTGTGGCAGGCTTGGCGTTTTTATACCATGGTATAAAATAATTATAGGCATCCTGTAAATACGAATTATGGCAGGCTTGGCGATTTTATACCATGGTATATAATATTTACAGGCATCCTGTAAATACGAATTGTGGCAGGCTTGGCGATTTTATACCATGGTGTATATTATTTACAGGCATCCTGTGAATACGAATTGCGGCAGGCTTGGCGATTTTATACCATGGTACAAAATAATTATCTATAGGCATCCTGTAAATACGAATTATGGCAGGCTAGGCATTTTATACCATGGTACAAAATATTTACAGGCAGCCTATAATTATTTTATACCATGGTATAAAATGACGACTTGTGGCAGGGATGGCCAACCATACAAAGTAATTAACAACTCATTTTAATGTTCCAAAATTGAATAAATTGTAACATTTATTGTAGATATTTTTGGTATATAGTAACATAGCAGCATTTCATTCGTAATGTGACAGGACAAAATTGTAGCATTAGATCTGCCCTGTTACAAGTAGGTACCCCCGCATCGGGACATAGGCCTAGCTGAAAAAATGTTGAAAGCGATGTTAAACCCTATTCACTCACGTAACGTAATCGATAAATGATTCTGATTCTCACGTAATGTGACAATATCTGGAACAAATGGTCATTTGCAGAGAGGTAGAGAGCCTCATCACGCGTGACGTCACCTGAATAAGCTGGATTCACGCGTGGCTTTACTTACCTGGCGAGACTACGATTTGCCCCGATTTCTCTCTCACTGTCGTTCCCGGTTGTAAAGATGAAGGCTGTTGTGATACCTGTTGTGGTCGTTTTGGCCTTGTTTTGCCTTTTTGAAATAGGTAAGAATGAAGATAACTCTTTTGGTGACTTGTTTGGTGTAGGAAGTGGGGCTCTTTTTTGTAAAAACTACTGAAATTGGCAAGTTACTGCATGCCTGCGTATTATGGAAATTCACTATGACCGCCATATTGAAAACCATTTCATGATTTCATTCTCAATATTATGCGGGTCATAAAAACTTATAATTTGTTAACCAGTAACTTGTATTTATCAGGGCGGCATGCATATTATTATATGTATAAGTATGAAAATTTGGCATTGCTGCTTGTGTTGTTTACTTGTAAACTAAATCGAAAGCAACAAATTCTGATTTTCGTGTTCAAGAGAGTTGCAACAACAACAACAGGACCAAGGTCAAGGGCTGTGGTAGTTCAACAACCTAAACCCTACTGACAGTTAATTTTGTGACATTGACAACGTACTTTAGCCATTGAACCGAAAATTCCTATCCCAAAATTTTGGCCTCCCGACCTAGGCAACATCGGGTGGATTTGCGCTCATAAAAATCAATAATACTTGCGGTACCGCTTTCCACTCGTTTGGATAGAATATATATTTGCCTACTTCCCTGGCCATTTATTACCTCTGTCCAGCTCCTTTCATTTCCGTAAACGGCAAAAGAAAAAAAAAATTGTCAAGCTCGGTCTAGCCATGGAGCTAGCCACATATATGCAACTCAGTGTATGTATCCACGACTGAGTTGCACATAAACAGGATTTCTTGCCAAACATGACAAAAATGCAATTGATCTTTGCAGCCACCTTAGCTGTAACAGTTCTTGAGTACTTTTTTCCCCCAATAGCCTGGCCATTTATAGCCGCCAGTACACGTAATAGCGTGCCAAATCACAACACATCTTCCATCACGCCAAACGCTGAAAATACCAAACGCCTGACGCGATGCACCGCTTTAAAGCGGAAATATAAAAACCACTTTACGATATATTGTAAAGATGGAAGGCGTCATCAGCTAGTGGGCGGGGCCTAACACACGTGGTCAAGCTCCGTCTCCGTTACCCCAGCAGCTGATGATGCCTTCTTCTTTACGACATATCGTAAAGTGGTTTTTATATTTCCGCTTTAAAGCGGTGCATGCGCATTGGAGCGTTTGTTGTACTTAGGCCATTTTCAACATTTGAGCGTGATAGGAAGATAGTGACATGGTTTGGTGCTATTTATGTGTACTTGCGCTGCAGGAATGAGCCAGATACTTTGTGTCGGGGGAGAGAAGTATAGTTGACATGTTTACAACCCGTTAAATGCCATAGTCAATTGTACATTTTGTCATGTTTGGCCACGAAGAAAATGACGCTACTGATGCTTGCCCTAGTAAGGATGTGCAACTCAGTCGTGGATACATACACTGAGTTACATATATGTGGCTAGCCATGGAGCCTACCATAGTAGGCTCCATGGTCTAGCCATCTTCAAAATATCGCTATGGTGGCACGAGACTGATTGGAATTTCATGATTGTGGACAGGAAAGTCAGAAAATAAGGCTTTCGCATTATCTGCATTTAAATGTAAAATTGCAACTACCAGTATCCAGCATAATAGAAGGCACATACTGAAAAGGGTAATTTACGGGATTATTCATCTCCCCAAGCGACTGGGTCGACGGAATGGATTCAGGCTTTCCGACACTTATATTCCTGAATTTAGATAACCTCGCGTGCGAGAATCAGAAATATGCGAGAATGTTCTAAATATGGTGGCGGATTTAGTTTTTGAAAGATCAAGTGCGATTATGATTATTTTTTCTTTTGCCGTATATGGTAATGAAAGAAGCTAGATGAAGGAAATAAATGGCCAGAGAAGTAGGCAAATATGTATTCTATCCAAACGAGTGCAAAGCAGTAGGTATTATAGATTTTTATGAGCACAAATCCTCATATCGTGGATGCATGTTTTGCAGGCAGCATGTTCATTTCATCGAAGTCATTTCCGGGAGGACACTTTTGGCCTATATTCCTTCACAAATCGGTGTTGCAAATGTATTCATGAAGCAAAGTTACATGTTAATGCATACGCTTATAGCCATCTGAATCAACATTATCTGGGCAGAAAACAGCTTTAAACTTAAAGGAGTACTCGTTTGAACGTGTTTTCCTCTCTACCTTTCCTCCTTGCTTTCTTCTTTGTGAAGGGGTGTGTTTATGGGAATAATTCATTTTATGTAGGAAATAGTGGTGTTGATTGCGTGCTATAGTAACAACTATAGGGTGCCGCCATTAGATATGTCAGAGTTGAGGTAAAATTATGTCAAGAGTTGAGGAACAATGATGTCTGAGTTGAGTAAAAGTAATGTTAGCATTGTGGTGAAGAACGGGACTCTACCAATGACGTCCGTCACGTCCCCTCCGTTATGTCGCATAGAACATGTAGAACAAGAACGTCACTAGTACCCATATAACCTCGCTTTCATTTATAAATATGTTGTTGGCGCCCTACAGCTGATCTTTGCCAATTGAACACATCCCAAGTTATCGCATCGAATGGCGAAACACATTACTTCATGAAGCATTTATATAATGTAAATTCCTGAATATGAACAGGGCATGAAATGTTTTTTTCAGTCCACCTGTCACATGTGACAGGTAAGGTTTTTTTCTACCTGTCCCACCCAAAACTTACTTGTACACAATTTTGTCAAAATTTCTATATGCTGATCGAATTATGTTTAAACGATGAACGCACCGGGATGTTTTGATGAGAAAACTATCTATTTTAGTCCTGAGGATTTTATTTTTAATGCCCACTCACCAAATTTCTGATTTCTTGAGTTTTAAAATGTTTTTATTACCTCATGTAGTAAGAACACAGAATGACAAATAATTCATTAATTAGTTTTGATAATTGCTAGGCAAATTATAAATAATTACTCTCCCTGGTCAAATGATAAATAACCTATTACCAAAAAAAAAACCAAACCAAAAAAACGTCGCACAATCTAGCTTTCCCCAGTAGCCTACCATTCATTTTCATTTCTAATTTGTTTTTTGAAATGTCACTATGAGGCACGATGACGGAAGCACAGTAAAGTTATTAGCATTTTGTGTTCATGGAATATACCAGTGAACGTACTGTGATTGAGAAGCACAACACAACCAACCTCATGTCTGGTTAGTGTCGCCCCTGTCAGGCTATTAGAATACATTCTCTAGATCAGCTTCACGTTTGTAATGTTTAAAAAAAAAATTAATGATATGGTAACATTGGAATTCTTTAGCAGTAGACCGAATGGAATTTGTTTCAGTAAACTTGAGCACATTTTCCTAAGTCCGCTTTCCTGCCGCAATGCGTTCAGTTTGACAGACATCCGTCGATAACCTTCTTTTACTCGTTTGTCTGACATCTGAGCGTGGGTTCCCGATCTGTTCACTGTGACCTTTGATCTGAAGAATATCCGTGACTTGAAATATACCTCGGCGGCTGCCGATCTCCAATGGTCTCTCCAACAGTGTAAGCAAATCTGGAGCGTTGAGGTCTGATCGAACGTCGACGCTTGCCGAAGCATAACGAGGCTAAATTTATTTTTAGCTCTAAAGCATGGCATGCTCTCAGCAGAAGTTGAGACATCGTTTAACAACAACAACAAGAAGTTTTTCTTGCTTCGGGCGTTAGTAAAGATCAACGCCTATGAATCCCTGCAATGTTTCACCTGTCGCATGCGACAGTCATTTATTTTTTTTACCTGTCGCACATAAATACTACCTGTCATCGACAGGTGGACACCCGAACATTTCGCGCCCTGATGAATGATGGTGAGGAGACTTCTCATAGTCTCACAGGAGACAGTGAGGCACATTTTTTAAAAGGCACTTTTCTCAAAAAAACCCACTTGCAACCCCTATACGGTAATTCCTCTAATAAATCGATCACCGGAAGTGATATTTGAGATGATATAATGGAGAGGTGATCGATTTATTGCAAACCAAGTACACCTGAAAGTTGAAAAATTGTAATTCAATGTTAGAATGAACCAGCAAGAGTCCAGTTTCCAACACCGCAATTGTTTCAAATTCTATTCACGTGTCGCAGCTGATTTTATTGATAAAATCATTCTCTAGATCCAGTTTTTGATGTTTGTAAAGTAAATAATTTGAGAACACTGAACTTCTTTGGCGATAAACAAAGAGTGGAAGTTTATTCTTCATCCCAAGCTCTGCTGCCATGCTTGTATTGATAACAGTCGAGAACCTTCTTTTACTCATTTGTCTAACATGTGCACTAAGGTTCACGATCTAATGTGCGACGCATGCTGCACACTTTGCAGGAAAAGCTATAGCGAAGCGTTAATATGCTTTTTGATAGAAAGGCGGACTTTCCACACCAAACATGCCAAACAGATGTTGATAAACGTATTGAAGCCTATCTTTTGATCCATGATGTCCAAGTCGGATTATAATCCTGTGACCTCGGGGCCGTATCATGAGATTTTTTGGGGACACTGGTCGTATTTGACGTTGTTGTTGCATGTAAATTTGAGTATTGTTGCTGCTGCATAAAAACCTCAGAATCTTGGATGCTGTTGACTTCTGGGGTTGGAAAGAACGGTCGGTGATCGTTAATTACCTATTAAAAAAAAAAGTGGAATAACACGCCTGTTTTCCCGTAATCCTGTTCTCTCGAACACATCGTCGTTGTTGCCACCAATATAGCGCATTCCCCACACATCGGTTGTTCTCAAGTTTTTGATTGGTGTAGGTAGACTAGGCGAAAACCACCGTTGCACAGCGATCATTGCCTACTAGGGTGGGGGGGGGGGTCAATGCAATGTCATTTAAAGTATGTCATGCATATCATGGCGTGGCCAGCAACGCGTGTTCGATGTGTATCGAATTCAGAGGTTATGATAGCGGTTATTTCAAAGTTGATAAGATATTAACAGAAGTATTTTGTAACATTTCCACACAGTGAAGAATGAATTTGTGGCATGTTTTGTTTTGAGAAAAAAATATTTTTCCTTTCATTTCGGCGCGTGAGTTTGGGTGCCCATACCGGTTCACCGGTAGTAAAATGGCCCTGGATACGGCGCTGGACCTACACTGCACAACAATTGGCAGGCCTGTGCTGTAATATTTTCTATGGAAACCTATTAGGGGTTACCTAAAATTTCCTATGGTAACCTGAAATAGGTCCCCTAACAGGAAAATTAGGGTAACCTATGTTCACCTAGGGTAACCTGTTTGATTGACGGCATCTAATTAACATATTCCTTTGAAAAAATTAAATATCATAAAAATCATACGTCTTTACTACTTTATTTTTATTCCCAATCCCATGTATAACTATAAGAACTGTGTATTAAGATTTGTATTAAGAGGTGAACTGGGGTCAAATAGCCTACCGAGTTTACTGAATTCCATCAGAATATAAATTTCCATCTGTTATCTATCTGTATTTAATCATTGAAAACTACTGAATTGACAAGAGATTACAGATGGATAACTTCTTGAAAAAAGAGAAACCTGCTTGAATTCTGTAGAATTATCATCCATTGATCATGATAGATTTAGATTAAAAATGTCACGAATTATCAAATTTTTCGGAATTATTAACTTTTCGTTGCATAACAACAACAACGTGCGCGAATACCTTGTTTACATCACTTGTGACTGTCCACCAACAATCGGTCAATGCGTGGTTGACGAACATCTTCTGAAGCACTCTTTTATGACATCATGGGTCTTTTGTGCCTTCAAAATCTCTTTAATTCTTTCGTCTTTGGTGATTCTAAAAATTACTCTCTGTTTCGTTCTTTTGAATTATGGCACTGTCAAAGTTTCGACCACGTGCTCGACGTATGTTGTTCGTTTGAGAGGTACGAGTTTGCTCACGCTGCACATGACACTCACAGATTCTATTGGGCAATTCAGTTAAAAGCGTCATCTGATTGGATCATTATTGCGGAAGTTGAAAATGTACTCGTCTTGTTACAACAACAACATGCGGTTACGACACGGTATGTGTTATCTCTTTTATCTGGACACCGGAATTCACTTGAACTGGAGACCCGATCATTTTTCTTATACATATTAAAGATTTTAACCTGCTTTATTACTACATTTTCGCGCCAGGCGAACGATCTGCATTACTTTAGGTAACCTGTTTTAGGTCTCCTAAAAATTCATTTGGGCGACCTCCAGGCGAACGCGTTCGACCGTTCGCCATAACAGCACAGGCCTGATTGGGTACGACATCGACATGCCAAAAGGCATTACATTGTAGATTCGTGACGTTGATGTTACAATGGAAATGTCATGTAGAACATTCTCTACAATTCCTCGCTATGATCGATCTGAATTGAATCATAGTTTGTACCAGAACTGAGGTTGAGCTCATCAGGAGCCTCGCTGCATTTTCATAGCTCTAGGTCAAATTGCTATCTACTTTCAGGAAATGCCTGGCAGAAAAATTGGCACTGCCCTGCAGTTATTCAGTCAGTTTACATGTATTTAATTGTATGCCGGACAATTCTAGATAAATGTCCTGTCAGTATTTGGTGAACATTTCAACCCTGTTTCAGCAGTGACCACATCCAGGAGTAAGTATACAGACAGTTGTACAAAATTGATCCGTGAAGCTTTGTACAGGGACCAGTCTAAGGAAATGACTAAATGTAGCACAAGATCAGCTTTAGAAATGTACAGCTTTGTCTATTGTTCATACATTTGACAATTGTAGCTCATAATATAACACACTGCACCATAATCGTGTAAGTAACCATTCTCTGCCTCATATCATCAAATGTGGCGAATTACACAGTTAGTACATTTGTGCGGAAATACTACGGGCATGATAACAACGGGCGTGATAACATCAATGCACTTTATATTCTATGAGTAGTTGCTCAATTTCAGATCCATTTCCTCTCATATTCATAGATAAGCAGAAATAAATTAAATTTATTTATGGAGGTAAATAAATGATAACTAGATCTATTTCGTTGTCAGGGCGATAAACCAAGATGACAAATCGGGGATATACCACGTGGTAATGCTATGAAAAATTTGTGATTACATAATAAGCCAATCACAACAATTATCTCCAATTCAATATGACATTGATTGGCGTTTCATTAAAGGATATTTGCAATCTTTCCATGAGACGGCAGTGGTTTCATTAAGGATTGGAGTAGAAGTTGAAATGGCCAAAGTAGGAGTTGCCTTCTTCGAAACTGAGGGAGCGTAGCGACCGAAAGGGGGGGAGTGTGAGGGGGGCCACCCCCCCCCGCGGCAGAATTTTTTTTTGAAAATGAACAATGGAATGGTGCTCTCAGAGAGCTTTTCAGCAGAAATTGTGAACTGCCACCTTCACTCTCCAGTGTACCAGTAACTGCAATAACATCTAATTTTAAAACAGTTCTTCAAAGAAAGTCTTTTCACATAAAAAGGAATAGTTTTGAGAACTCTTTGACTGATCTTAGCAATTTTAAACCCTGCTTGTTTTGTTTTTTTTATAAATATGCAGCCCACTTTTTACTTATTTACATTTTTTTCTCAAATAAGAAAAATAAACATTTCTGCATATTTATAAAAAAAAAAATAAGCGATGTTTAATATTGCTAACAACAACCAAAGAGTTCTCAAAACTATTCCTTTTTATGTGAAAAGACTTATTTGTCAGGTGCTTGAATTTCTTCATCTAAAGAGGACAAAACCACACTGAAACTGATTTCTCATTCAAGAAAATTTCACCCATTCAAGCAAAAATCCCAAGAAATTATGTGCGGTTGATACTTAGTGCACAAAATGCATTTATCGCGTCGGTGGCGACAAAATACGCAGGAAAACCAGACAAAACAATGAGTTTTGGTCAATTGCCAATATTAGCCAGTGTATGATCCACTTTCACACAAATCCTTTCACATTTACATGACGAACACGTGTCGTCGTTGTTGTTAAATTTCGCGCAAATTGGCATTTATTCAATGCTTCTCTGTAGACAGAATAGAACAGAAAATGATTTGAAAGTAGCCTTGAAAAAGTTTATTCATGCCACACGAATCTGTGAATTGATAATTACCTGGGTTTTTTTCGGGATTACCTAAAAAAAACTCCAAACCAGCTTGACGTTTCATTTTGAATGGCGCACGAAGTACAAACCTGGCGCACGAAGTACAAGCTCAGTGATTGGCCGAATACGTCATTCTTTGGCGCAGTACCAACCAATCGTTATCGTGTTTCATTCATATTCGTCTATTTCGGTAACAACAACAACATGTGAACCACGTGGATGGCGGAGAACAGCTGAAAAATCTGGTGTACAATTTTCATTCGGCAGAACGAATGTTGGCAATTTCATCGGACAAGGCGGTACTCGGACAGCCCAAGAAGTGTGCCGTTAGATTAGGGACCTGGTGGCCACGGGATTTGAGATTGACACACACTAAAAAATGACTGACAATATTGGAGTAGGTGTCGCAAATTTGCGAGATGCCGTCGCCTGCGACGGGCGACAGCTTCTATTGAAACCACTGGACGGTCTTTTGATATTTTCAGCCACCTTACAAAAACCCGACTATCTGCGGGAGCAATCCTTTAAATTTTCTGGAGAAGAACGTTTACCATGAACCATGTCTAGACACGATCCCTCATTCGGGCACTTTCACTATATTGGTTCACGTGCCCATGACATGTGTATATTGACAAGGGGCGTTATTTTAAAGCGGTTTCTCTCTGATTAGCTAACAGATGTAGTTGAAATTCGCACAGAATCAGGGCGCGAAATGTTCGGGTGTCCACCTGTCGATGACAGGTAGTATTTATGTGCGACAGGTAAAAAAAATAAATGACTGTCGCATGCGACAGGTAGAGATTCAGTCAATAAAACAGAAATATTGTCCGCGTACTTTCGCCATCGTTTGTCAATGTCCGCCACGAAAAGGGACAATTTGATTGAACGTGCACGGGTGTCCCCGATTCTGAACAGTTTTCGCAACTGCGCATGCTTAAAAGGCTCGGGCGTACACAATTCAGTGTGCAATCGTGTCTGCCCACAGGCAGATTCTCAAATAAAGTAGGCCACTATGTCCCATTTCTGTCTGTCATTGACAGACCATGACATTAGCAACACCTATAAATTCAAAAATATCATAAACAAACAATGTGCCCTGTATTTTACTAATGAAAACATAGCAACGAATTGCATAAGATGAAAATAAACAGGTGTCCCTATGAATTATTTGTACAGTTTTTAATTTGGCGGGACAAAACGTAAATGACATTAGCAACATTTGTGTTGCTAATGTCATTTTTGCCTCAAAATCTATTTTGTATAATTACAAGAAATATCCTGTTAGACAAGCACTTGCATATGCTCAGTGGAATCAGGCCAATCACAATATGTATCTGTACCAATGTCCGTGTAGGACATCACCCATGCTGTAATATAGGGCCTTTTCAAAATTTTGCTAATGTCATGTCTTAGCAACATTTTTCAAACACCCACAGTATCCATGTATTTGTATTTAATACACCAACAATAGTACATATATCTTAATAAGGTCAGGCTAGTGCCATGGTAAATCTTTCCTTGAATAATTTAATTGACATTTGATTCGTGGTGAATATTTGACAAAAGTTTGACAGACAAATGACATTAGAACAAATGACATTAGCAACATTTACATTTCTGTCTCTCTATTATAATGCAGATAGGGAATGTACAGGGTAAAACTGTTTATATTCACATATGCTTATATTACACAACCGGGTTGGCTTAGCAAACATTACATGTCCCAGACTTTTTTTTTTTACTTTTAAAGTTGCCAATGTCATTTTTTGGTTGGACAGACAATTTGACAGAAAAGTGGCCTACTTTATTTGAGAATCTGCCCACAGCAACTTGCATGAAACACGCATGCGCGAGTAATGCGGTCATACCGTTGCCATAGGTTACTACCGTCTGTCAGACGCCCGCCATTGTCTTTGATTTTGAATGCAATAGATCAAAATGGAGCGTTTTCTAACTCGTACAAACGCGGGTCATGCTTTACAGCCCAGTCAAGAAGACGAGACTGCATCGCAAGCTGGCGAGGGCATTTCAAGTACAACAGACGAGCCGATAGAAGCGTCTCTGACGCCGGCAAAAAGGAAACGAGTGTTCAAATTTAACACGTACAACATGACAACTTCTCTTTGTGTTAATATTTTATTTAGAAACAGTTACAGCAAGTCAAATACAAGTTAGTACAAGACGTGAACATATAGAATAATTTCATCACTATTCGCATATATATATATATAATTATTGTGTACAGGTAGGAAATAGAGGAGACGGGTGGAAAAATAAATTACCTGTCCCATGAGACAGGTGGAAAAAATAAAACATTTCATGCCCTGAGAATTTATATAGTGCTGATGTCAGATATAATATTCCATCATATTCTATTGGAGTATACCGAGATTCGCACTGTGGGTCCTTCTGCAGGATGTTGGATACCTTAAAACCACCTCGGTCATGTCACTTTCGATTTTGAATTTGGATCTCCTGTGAGCTCGGGATCTCCAGCACCATTTCACTGAAACTTCAGCATATATTTTCATTTATGACTATCAGTGTACTATTGTTTCATCACAACCATCATTGAACTCTGTTCTCCAACCATCCCTCATGTATGTTTTCTGGCAGGGCTCGTTTTTCGGCGGGAATCCAAGAATCCGATTCCCGTAATATTCCCGTAAGCTGAAACCACGGGAATCCCAATGTATTTCCATAATAGCAATTTTCAAAATGATGAAATTTCATTTTATTCATGAAAAAATAAAGCTGAGTTGCATCGCTAAAGCGAACTTAATTTCAGTTAGGCTGAAATGAAGCCTCGATTTGAAGAATAGTAAATCAAAATTCCAAACGCTCGCACACAAGGCAGTCGGATCAGCATAGTGCAGTGCAGTGTATGAGGGAAGGGAGATAATCCGTCCCATAACAGCATTGTATTCTGCCCATCAGCTGAAAGGAATTCTGTCTAGAAAGTTTAATACATTTATCCCAAATTAATAACAGGATGAAACGCTAGTCCCAACTATATAAAGATCATTTCAGTGACTAGTCATTCACCTTGTGTTGAAATAAAGTTAAATGTGGTACAATCTAACAATTGGAACACACTCTAACTTCCTGATCCACGTCTTGATTTCCAAATTTATTTTCTTTTTCAAATTCTGTCGTTATGACGACGACTTCAAGTCTTTACTGTATCAGGACAAAAATATTCTGTCTCCCGCGCTGAACCTGGATTTTCTTTTCTGTAATTGAGATAATAATAGATGAATTTGAATATCAATTTCTTCTTTTTTCTGTGACTTGTCAGTGCCTTTAATTGTCCTCCGCCACGAAGTGGTGGGAGGACTTGGAAATGCTAGCCGTCTGTCCGTCCTTCCATCCGTCCTTCCGTCCGTCCGTCCGTCCCACATCTTGTGAACGCGATATCTTGAGAACAATTCGACCAATCGACTTCAAACTTGAGAAGGTGCTTCACATCAGTTAGACGGCCATTGGTATTGATCTTCACTGAGGTACGTAATCCAAGATGGCCGCCATCGACCATATTGGATTCTGTCGTCCCACATCTTGTGAACGCGATATCTCGAGAACAATTCGACCAATCGACTTCAAACTTGAGAAGGTGCTTCACATCAGTTGGACGGCCATTGGTATTGATTTTCACTGAGGTACGTAATCCAAGATGGCCGCCATTGACCATATTGGATTCTGTTCGTCCCACATCTTGTGAACGCGATATCTCGAGAACAATTCCACCAATGAACTTCAAGCTTGGGAAGGTTCTTCACATCAGTCAGACGGCCATTGGTATTGATTTTCACTGAGGTACGTAATCCAAGATGGCTGCCATTGACCATATTGGATTCCATCCGTCCCAGATCTTGTGAACGCGATATCTCGAGAACAATTCCATCCATCAACTTCAAGCTTGGGAAGGTTCTTCACATCAGTCAGACGGCCATTGGTATTGATTTTCACTGAGGTACGTAATCCAAGATGGCTGCCATTGACCATATTGGATTCCATCCATCTCGGATCTTGTGAACATGATATCTCGAGAACAATTTGACCAATCGACTTCAAACTCGAGAAGGTGTTTCACATCAGTTAGACAGCCATTGGTATTGATTTTCATTGAGGTAGTATGTAATCCAAGATGGCTGCCATTGACCATCTCACTTTTCACTCGCCCATATTGTACCCGTCTGTGTTGTGAACGCGATATCTTGATCTATTCCACCCATCGATTTATAAACCTCACCATCCACAAATCCATATACAACTACAGACTTACATTCCAGTGTTACACTACCCATAATACTGCTTCCCAAACCTCCTCAAATTGTCTCAACAATTCCAGATAAATGTCTCTTTCCACATACACATATCCACTTTCCAAGTTATATTTAAGGAGATAATGGAAGCGTATATGCTGCATGCTCTCAAACAGGCTACTTGGCGGAGGACCTGCTAGCTACTGAGCTTGTTGCATTTAGGATGGTAGGCATTTAAGTATTGGAGGGATTGCACAAAACAAAAAAAAACTAGATTCCTGCAAGGTGAGTTCACTGGAATCCAACTGGATTCTGCTATAATTTGATGAAAAATGGACTCCTGTTGAAAATACCAGGTAAACTCGACATGAGATGTTTTTTAACACCGCTCAACAAGGGCATTCAACTTGCAGAGACAAGTTCAGTTTGTGTTATATTTAGCTTGGATGGATATTTTATGAACCAAATATAGGGCAACTTGAAACATTTATACCTTAACTGAACTTGCATGTACCTGTAATGTTGACTGGGTAACTGGGTTAGTATTTTCTGATCTGAGGAAGGAAAATAGTTTTTATACCCCTCAGCCATTTCCATTACATTTTAGGCAAAACCGCTTTAGACACAGCCACCAAATTTTGAACACTTATTTATCAAGTTATAAGTCGGATGCCTTTCGAAAGTGGCTCCCCTCGGCTCATATTTTACAGAGTTGTGCTGCTTTACAGATATATTAATTACTAATTTTGTCATATATGCTTGAATGTAACCAACTTTTTCTGAAGAACTGGGTTTGATACAGCTATTATATTTTGGAAACTTATTTATATAGTATTCTAGAAGCCAACAAAACATCAGTCGTTTCGGCCCATATTTTATGGAGTTATACCACTTTCAGATGTTATAATCTCTGATTTTGTGATCTGTTATAAGTTATATCTGCAGATGCATGTTCGGTACAGCTGCTAAATTTATCTAGTTGTATTCTAGAAGCATACAAAAAATTCGTCTCGCCCTTATTTTATGGAGTTGTGCCCCTTTTCATGTACTGGAATGTAAACCAGTTATATCTGAAGAACTGGACTCGATACAGCTACCAAATTTTGGAAACTTATTTATCTACGTAATCGAGAAGCATACAAAAAAATATTCGTCTCGGCTCTTGTTTTACAGAGTTATGACAATTTTTTGCGTATTAATCTATGATTTTGTGATCTGTATTCTTGAATGTAGCTGTTCTATCTCCAGAATTAATGATATTCTCTAAAAAAGACATTTCTGGATGATTAGTACGTATACTCCTAATATGTGGCACATTCTCAGCATATTTCTCAATTGCTGGGGGGAGTCTCACCCTCATGTTATTAATACCGGAACCTGCTTGTTTGTCAAATCTGGCAGTTTCATATAGGTTACACATTTACCCTTGTACAACAAATGGAAGCTAAATTTTTTCTCACTTCAGTTCAGTTTTAGTTTCAAAAAGGGCTTGATTTGGTGCATTCTCATGGCGTCAGATTGTGTATCCCCTTTGGTCAGATATACTGACGGTTTGGGGGTTGCAAACTTTGACGTAAGGAGAATGGATTTGTTGTGGAAATCACCAACTTCGACGAAGAACCTGACCTCAGTCCAAGTATATCGGGGCTTCAGATTACCTGAATTTGGGCAAAGAAAATGTAGGTTTGAACTCAAAATATGATGCTTAATTCATGAGGATCTTGATAAACATAACTGAACATGGATTCTCAATGCAAGAAGAATATTTATCAAGAAAAAAAAAAAAATTTAATCTCTAATTGGGTGCATCCAAATTTGGGCAGAATGTTTAATGCTGTATCAAGGGTGTAATTTAAAGCCCTGTATATGAAAACTCAAAATCTGTCCATGTGGGATCCCTTCACCAGCAGATTTAATCTGCAGTACAGGTCCGTTAGTTAAATCGTCGCTATATGGCCGAAATAGCACTGATCCCTAACTCACTCACTCATTATGGAGTATTAGTGTAATAATTAGCAAGTAACTGGTATGAAATGCCCATAATTCCTCTCTCGTGACCTTTACAATGAATGTACTTTGATGTTCTAATTTCAGGTCTGTCCATTCAGTGTTATGAATGTAACTCATACTACCAGCAGGATTGTGCAGACCACTTTAACAATCAGACCATTAACATGGTGGACTGTAATGCCAAGATGCCCAATGCTTCTCGGTGCAGGAAGGTCATCCAAGAGAGTAAGTATCAGTTGGTTTAAAACCGTTAAACTCGTCTTGTTCCACATGTTCCGTTATGTGTATTAGGCATAGGAGTCTTGTTCAGTAATTTCGGATTTCATTTATTTTCTTCTGGAGAAATTCTAATCCAGGGAACCTGTGACAGATGGGAGTCTACCTGTCAAAAGCCGTTTTCCGGTTTATTGTGAGACAAAACGTTAATGTTGATATCTCTTTATACATTTTGAAAACCTGAATTTATTTAAGATATAACGTGTAACTTGAAAGTTGGAAGTTGCGGAAAACTGGCCTTTGGCATTCTATGCATTACCTTACGTTCTGGTCTCAAGATGGAGCTAACTGAGAAAAGTTCATCAGTGCATCACTTTTTCAGAACATTTCCGATCAAAAGAAAAGACTAATTTGCATATCATGTCTAATCTGTGTATCGATAATCGTGAAATATTCTGTTTAATAAATGAATTCCACATTCTATTTTCAGTCTGGTATGATGATCACTGGGATGTTCGGTACATCCGCCAGTGTGCTACCTTGGGTAGGATCGGCGATTATGAGGGCAGGGAATGCATAGAGCGTGCCGGCACATACAAGGTCAAAGTTCGCTACTGTCACTGTAATAACCAAGATGGCTGCAACTCTGCTACGTCAATATCATCAACATCTGCCTTAGTATTCTCAGTCGTGGCGTTTTTTGTCCAAAAACTTGTTCGGTAATTCCGGCTTTCACTTAGTTTTTTGTCTTCTAGAAAAATTATATAACCCAGGGAACCTGTGGCAGATGGGAGTCCACATTTCGAATGCCATTTCCGGATGACTATGCAGTAAACCAAGAATTAGCCTATGGTTGAACATAACAAAGACATTTGAAAATGCCAGTAACGATTTGATCAGACTGTGATAGGCTTGTCTTTCATTCAAACAGCTGGTAACTTCAGGAATTAAAGGTTTAAGCATGGTTTATGGTTGTATCATTTAACACTGGGATTTTTTCTCAAGTGAAAAATAATATGTATGATGCCTTACATTCCGTAACATAAAAATGGCTCCGAGGTGTGGACTCTCCCACATTTCCCTTCACAAATCACTGGAGGTATTTGAATTTCAAAATTTTCCCATATATTTTTCTTTTCTAACAGTCAAACCGTCAGCACTACCACTATGCAAATTACACACCAGTAGGTTACGGGCCAGTATGCATTCTGTCCTTAATTATTTGGTCAGGACTGTATTAGAATAAGTTGGCTGAGAGACCCATAACAAATTTTCACTTATTTTAAATTTCTGTATTGATGGAGACTGGAAGAAATGTTACGTCCAACTAGACCTTTTTTTGGTATGTTTGATTGATTTTGGAATGCTATAAATGTCGGATCATTCAAAAACATTTGTAGGCTGGTATGCTACCTGGGATATAAGTTTGGAGAGAATCTTCTTTTGCCTGTATTGCTTTGGGCATTCAAGTGCATATTTCCAGGTAGCAGACAAGGTTTTTTCTAGGTATTAGATGGGTGGTTGCACTGCATCGCTAACAACAAGGTCACAACAATGCAAATGCACAACCACCCTGTCAAAAATTGTCTGTCTGCCTCAACATTCTCAAGTACAGAGAAACCCTAGCCTCAAATGGCAATGTTGAATGAAAAAAAAATTCGTTCTGTTTTTTTACCGAGTTCCTCGAACATGTAATCTTACACAGAGCTTTTCCAAAGCTGAACATTGAATGTATTCATGTATATAAATGTTTTGTTTTATTAATGGCATTCCTCCAGAAAAAAAAATATTCCAGATTTTAATTCTTTTTTTTTTAAATATTCCAATAATCACCCTGCTTCTGGCTAAGGTTTTTGCCTCTATTGATTGGTTATAACTACATAATATTCACATGGAAATGAAGTATGTTTGAGCAGGAATGTGAAATGACCATAATGCACTGTTATTTGTATATCATTGTTTTATTGCCAACATTCCATTTCACGTCTGTTTTAAATACCGTGATTTCCACTTTGTACACAAAGTTCTCAAATGTGTTTCACTATCATTTTCATGTGCTGGTTTACAAATATATAATCAGTCAGGGGACCAACTCACAGAAGTTATAAAATTATAACCTGCCCAAGTTATGAACTACATAGAGCAATAACTTTGAGAAGTTATTGGTTGTCGTCTTTTGGCCACAAACCATTTGTGGAAGGAAATGTCACATGTTGACTAGGGGGAAAAAAAACATAATCTTCCAATCCAAACCTGGCAAGGTCACCCTCAGAAGATTGAATTTGGTCATGAATGTTACATCAGCATTTCATTGTTTTTCCATTCCAAACTTGATAAGGTTATATAATGTCAATTTGCAAAGTAAACCAAAACGAGTGCAGCTTTTATTAAAAACGAGTGTGGCCTTAAGTAATACCTCCTACATCGACCTAAATGTCTTGGCTTTCCATGAAAAATATACGGAAAATTTTTAGCGGAAATTCGGAGATGCAATAATATAAGCCGATATGTAATTTACATGTATCTCGGTTATAATCTCGTGTTTATGCAAGTTTTATGAATGTAACACATGCATTAGAGGGCCCAGAAATCCTTAAACATCGCAATAGGCTCGCCGCTGTGTTAAATGAATTAAGAGAGCTTATTACACTCACTACTGGTCAAAATCTCATTATATTATGAACAGTGAAGATTTTGATATAATCACTTGGAGGTTGTAATATTATAACTTTTGTAAGTTAGTCCCCCTGATCGATAACCTCTGAATTTAACAAGTACACATGTACATGAAGTAATGCTATCTGCATGATCATGACCGGTATTGGGACAGTAAGGATCTGTACTGGCCTTGAAAGTCCTGCATTCTCAATTCTCAATATCCTGTCTTAAAATATTAAGAATAAACAATTTGTAGATCATAGATCTGTCAAAAAAACACAAACAACATTCCAATCACTGTACATACTTGACAAATTTACTCATATCAGTGTTCACTTTTAAAATGAATGAAAAATCTAAATTATGTGGCATTCCTGATTTTGTTCAAATTCCCTGGATCTGTAGAAAACATTCCCTTCTAAATTTGACTAATTCACTCTACATATGAGTATACTTGGTCAAGTTTTTAGTAATGTTGTTCATGAAGGATAGCATATATAGGCTCAGTTGTGCAGGTTTTAAATTCCAAGAATCGGAAACCATTCCCATTTTTGTATATATATTTGAATAATTGGCTCAGTGTGAATATAATACTTCAAGTCTTCAATTGTGAAGTAGTGTCATCCTTGTTTAAATTTCCATGATCTTTTGCAATCTGAAATTTGCACCGTAAGTTTTTGTGCGGATCCCTGCTAGGTGCCGCTAGAGAGACCAAAGAAGAACCTGTCTGTGCACTGACCCGTGACTTCAGCTGTGGTTCGTATAAATTCACTTTGCCCTATCTGTTAACCCAGGATGATATTTTGAACTGGTGATAGCTGGCATATTTTCATGTAATATTTGCCAAATTATTCATTATTCTAAGCATAATGACACTTTCTTTGAATACTGGGAAAATCTAGTACATGTGTATGGAATTGTGCCAGCTGTCGCCAGTTCCAAATGTTGTCCTGGGTTAATACATAGGGTAAAGTGAATTTATACGAACCACAGCCGAAGTCCCAGGTCAGTGCAGACAGGCTCTTCTTTGTTCTCTCTAGGGGTGCCAAGTAGAGACCCGCGCAAATACTTAAAACTACAAATTTCGGATTCAAGTGCATACATAATAATTCTCCCAATATGGATGTGCTTCTTAACCTTTTCAATGTTGATGACGTGCAGTGCACGTCACTGCTTTCTCTCCTCATTGTGTTCATGACGTGCAGCGTACGTCCAAGTTCGCAGTCGTTCTGTGACAGTGACGTTGTGTCGGCGGGCGTAATTCTGTGCATTGAGAGACACGCTGATCAAACGAGAAGGTAATTCCGTTGTTACCGGCACATCCGCAAATGGCATTTCCTATTATTTTGACATCAAAGCATGGACGACGCGTCTAAGTGTACAGTATTCTTGTAAAGGTCGCGACATGGCAGGAGAACCCAGGTTAAACAGTGAAAGGGTTAAAAGGTCATCTAATTTTAAGGAGTACTGTCCAATAATGGAATTGTTTGAATAAGCCCAACTTTATCAGATCTGTTATTTGACTTAGATTTATAAGTGTTAAATTTTTAAATTGGAACACCAGTTTGTCCTGCCTTAAATTCAGGCAAGTGTTAACTATTTCATTCCATACTCGGGTAATTTAACAGGGATCATATTGTACAGATGTTTGTCTTTTCATGATTATATCCATCCAAGATTTCAATATTAGCTGTTATGAGAATCTTTCAATATACACGTATAATCTTTATCACTGGGCTTCACCGAATCCCTTGTTTCACTGCTGTCACTCGTATACTGAAACTATGGTCTTGTTTTGTAAGCTCAATTCCCCTCAATACATTTACATTTAGCCTGTTTTTGTTGTTTCATACTTCGATTATGTCCTGTATTATTGTTCTGTCAAAAATCATCAAAATCAACTAAATATACAAAGGACCATGTATGTTTAGATGGGTAAATGGCCCCAGAACAGGTGCGGTAGAAGTGCCAAAAATGAAATATTACATATACAAGAAATTGTTCAGTTGGCATGAAGTACAATATTATATTGTATACTCAGAAAGGCACAGAGTCTCGTCATTATCTTATAACAGGGCTGTGAAATGGTGGATTTATTTATGGGGCCATTTACCCATCTAAAGACACCAGGTCCTTTCAATTTGTGATTTGTACCAGTGTAATTTGTTGAGCAAGGAGACGGTTCACATGTATCGTGTTTCACATTAATATTTATACAGTGAAACCTGTGAATACCGACACCCGAGTGAACTGACCAAACTCCAAAGGCCGACATTATCTATGGGCCCAATACTTAAATTTGAAGTATTTTGAACCTTCATAAACCAGAACCATGTCCGTACTGACACTATAACCCCGTTGGTCAGTATACTAAGATAGTATAATCCCAAAATAGCAATAATACGTTTGTGGTCGGTATACACAGGTTTTGCTGTAGTAGCTTTATCTTGCATATATTTTGTTCACATATTTGCGTTTCCACATGTATGTATATAACCTGAAGTGTAACTTGTTTTTAAATCGACTTCCCAGATTCTTTGTATTATCTCAACCGTGCAAATGAATCAATGGAGGATTTAATTTTTACCATCTTGTGAGAAAGTTTGACTCTCTTAGTCCAGTCTTTGTTGGATTTAGTTAAAAAAAAAAAAAAAAAAAAAAAACTGGTTCGAAAGATATTGAAGTCTTCATACACATATACTTCTAATAGGCAAATTAGTCATTCAGTCTTTCTTCTCAGGAAAGTATTGATTTATTTGCCCTTAATCCGGAGGCATTTATTTACTAATGTAATGTATATAGATTTTGGTAGAGAGTATCGCTTGATCAAATGGTAATGGCAGTTGTCAGCATATCCTGAAATAATAGGCAGGAGATTTTGTAAGATTACACCATAAACTCCTGATTTCTGTACACTGGGTATACTTGACATGTAAAGTGACAACATGTTGAAAGCTTCATCATCATTTGGGCAAGCATGCTAAGCATTTGTAGTTTAATCGAGAACAGTGATTACGTGAAGCAATGAAATATTCCCGACTATACTTAGGAATGTGGATCTCTTATCTGTTCCACTGTAGCTTGCGCCCTGTTCCTCACCAAATTCTAGAACATTGATATTTGTTGAATGAACCGCTAGTTCATTTAGAGTGGGTTGACAGTACATGGACACCTGGATGTTTGTTCTGGAAGAACCCTCATTGGGGCTGACTTAACGACTGTAAGCGGGGCTCTTTACATAATAAAACACTCATTGAAAGATAGGAGGTAAAAATGTAGAGGATCCTTTATCAAACCTTCAGATGGCTCTAAAAGAACCCCACAGCTTGAAGAACCCCTTTTTCTTGAGCATGAAGGTACAAATGTTTGATGTTGGTGAATTTACATGCCTCCTGTAGACTATCATCCTGCCCCGAATTGGTCAATGCTGCATCTTTGGCCCCACAACTAAGGCTTAGAGATATACATGTACTGGTTAATTCAGTTTTTAGGAGGTTTTTGATGTGTAGAGAAAAAAATAGAATTTAGTTTATATTTAGCATTTTTATACTACTATCCAAGTTTCTGTGTAAATTTCACAATTGAATTTTATGTATATTAGACAATGAGTGCCGAATAAAAGATATAAAATCACATTTTCTCTTCAATTTGTCAATTTTACGATTGCTTTTGGTTGGTGGTTTTATCTTTAATGGAAGTAAATGTTAATTGTACTGCATGTAACGGGTGCATTCTCAAATACCATGATGTGCTCGTAATTTCATATAGCTGATCTCATGTCAGCTGATTAAACGCTGGAAATCACTCGAGCATAACAACTCTTCTGACGTCGCAAATACATGGACCATGGACCTCAAGCTAATTGGTCCTTGTCTGGACGACTTGACTTTCAGTAAGGTAAGAATGTCCTGGTGATTGGTGGCCCTTTTCATATCCTTTTCTATTGCAACCAAGGAAGAACACTTATCAATGTGCATGGAGAAAAGTGTTCTAGTTGTGTTAGCAGATAGGAGCCGGACATTCTTAGCCAGCGGACATTCTTTACGTAGCCTCCGCACCAACATGGGTGCATTCATTTGAATGAGAGAATGTGATGAAAAGTGGCTGTATCGCAATTATTGCGTATTCTACCTTGTAAAGCCTACACTGCAATCTTTTGCTAATAGCTCGGTGCCTTCGCTGGAATATCACAGATAAAGCACGCGGCATACGGAAAGGCGCACGCGCATATAGATATGGCTGCAACGTCGGTATGGAATAGAATAGAATAGAATAGAATAGAATAGAACCTTTAATTGTACTTTTTTAACCGTTGATGGGTTAATGTGTACAGGAGAAAACAAAACAGAATAAATCACAACATGTTCACCGGATTCAATAAGATACAATGTTCATCAAGTACTTTCTCTTAATTAGATTGCGATGAATAAAGTTAACTACCAGAGAGATGACCACCATGTCCTCGGCAGAGAGAAGCCATACAAATTTTGCCCTATCTGGCATACTGATAAAGTTGGCACATGTCTGATATATTTGTAAATAATAGACATCTAGATATGCTATAACCAGGCCATTTAATCAAAAAGTGGAATTCAACCTCCGGATCAGATTTGCACAATGGACAAAGACGGCGTTCAATGGGAACTCCGGTATACCTGCCCCTTTCCATATTAAGATCATGAGAGCTAGTTCGAAACCTTGCAAATGACCTACGACGGTCTCTATCTTTGATAACATCAATATAAATCTCCCGACTAAAACGAGATTTGAATTCCATACATGAGCAGTGTGACTAACGTCACCGGACCTACGAAGTAGAGTAGGCATTAGTACTCGAACGCGAACTGAACTTTTGGAAATCCCCACCCCCAGTTGAAATCCTGCCTATATAAAGATGGGCACCGCCCAAGTCAGAATCGCCAGTGATTTTCATCAAAAATCATCAGAAATTTTCATCAAAAGTAGGTCAGCTCAGAACTTGTTGGTAACAGTCTCCTAATGCGCCCTCATTCCAAGAATAAATAACGATCGCCGATTTAATTTTACAATTTTTTAACTAAAGGAAACAGATTGAATAATAAAAAGTTCAGTAGATTTCAAGCTTTACGTTTGAAAATACATTAACATCTCTTTCATGGTTTTCAGTGCTCTTGTCCAGGATCAAAACAGCTTTTTGAATCGCATTATTTTCCCAACAATAAAACAAATTTTTATATATAGTACTATAGTAGAAAGGTAGCATTTATGTAGTTTACGGTAATTCAACTCAAGACCAACACCTTCTCTGCACAAGATAATAATGATTCTATGTCATTCTCCTGAGCGTAACCGGTACAAAGACGAATAAATAGCGTCTCTACATCACGTTGTTATCTAGATATATGAGAACACATTTTGGGTATCGGCAATCTGATGAATGTACTATTCCGGTTTTCTTGTTTCACATTATATTCTATGGCGGTTGATCGGTGATTTTCTTCATTGATAAACATTAAACCACATCAGCTTCGTTGTGTGAATCGGAGTTACATTGCTGTGACACAACAACACACTCCGTGCCAGTGATTCTGTATCCCCTAATCAAGGAATCAAAATGGATCAAGATTTGAAATGAGAAGAACAATTTAGACATATTTTGTTTACACATGAAATTTTTTGTTTAAGTTATATCCCAGTGTGATATATAGTCAATATTCAAGAGGTACAAAAAAAACTCAAAGTATGTACTCATATTTTCACATCCTGATCAAAGTTACTTTATCTAGCTACCCAAAGAAAATAATTTATGACCCTTTAAACATGCTGTCAATGCCAGATGTTGAGTTTTATACAGCTGTAGATCAGGGCTCTGGGTGCATATATCATGTTTCCATACACTTGATGCACACAACAGCGGCAAAAAGAAAGCCTCCTTGAACAACCTATCTATATACAGGAAATTCTTAACTCAGAAAATACCATTCTCTCTCAAAAGAAAACAATTTACGCCAGGAAGGCCTTTTTCATTAAGCTCATTTTGTTAGGTTGGTGCCTACTTAGATTCAATAATTGTCACGAAATTTCTTTGATTATATCTTAATTGCAACCATGTTTGTTCCTCAAACCTGACATGCTTGAGGTATGTACATGTATAACACACTTTCATTTGAGAGTCCAGACATTCCACCATTCATGTGAACAAATTGTACTCAACATGGAATAATTAAATTCACACTACCCATTTCTACAGTATCAGTACTATGTTACTATCTGTAGCAGTTGAAACCCAGTAAAACTTAAACAATTAAAACCAGTAAAGAAATTTGTCTGTTGAATAACAGAAAATATGGTATGGAGATTTGAATGAGTAAACTACTAAACAACTTACATGATACCAACAAAATGTCCCAACACAAGCTGATAAATTCCTTGGGTGGCTTGCAGGATGACTTTGTTTCACCCTCAGTAAACTTTTATCATTGTTGCTCACAGGCTAATCTGAAGGATGATACCACATCTTTCTTTGTTCTGCTGGGTTATTGCACCAGGCTGACTTAATTGGTTGATGTAGGATATTTCACCAGTGGCAATTTGACCTAAATTTGAAGCCTGATTTGGTCTGTGATGAAATGTTTGGATGTGAAATAGGATACACGTTAAAGACCACAGTTTACATATATCTATAACAATATACTGAATTGTGTGTATTAAGAATGGCAAGTTGGTAATAGCAGTGTAGATAAATGCACTAACAAATGATGGAAAATTAGCATTTCCTATTTCATTATGCCATCACGTTTTGTACTGTGTTATATATACAGTGAAACATACAGCCAAGGTTTCCCAATGGATATGACAGTGCACTCGCTGAGCTATCAATAAATAATAAAAAAAATAATTATAAATCAAATTTTCATCAGAATTCGGTCAGCTCAGAACTTGCTGGTAACAATGCCCTAATGCACGTTCATGCCAAAAATCAAGGTTCTAATGTCAACGGTTCTCCTTATTTTGCCGACGAAAGGATTCGGATGGACTGACTGACTCACTCATTACCGGACAATTTGCGATCTGTAGCCTACTTCGTAGGAATATGTTCTAAGTTTATGACTGCCAGGCAACCGATTACACGATGGTCCATTAACAATTCTTTTTTTCCAGTTCTGTTCAAAAGCGGACATGTACATCTTTTGTACTTTGCCTGAGGAAGCTGATTGTTTTGCCACACCACCGATACTGTTATAGGGACCGAGAATTTTGGGGATACTATTTAATACACAGGACCTACGAAGTACAGTAGGCATTAGGACTCGAACGCGAACTGAACTCTTGGAAATCCCCACCCCCAGTTGAAATCCTGCCTATATTAAGATGGGCACCGCCCAAGTCAGAATCGCCAGTGATTTTCATCAAAAATCACCAGAAATTTTCATCAAAAGTAGGTCAGCTCAGAACTTGTTGGTAACAGTCTCCTAATGCGCCTTCATTCCAAAAATAAATAACGATCGCCGATTTAATTTTACAATTTTTTAACTAAAGGAAACAGATTGAATAATATAGGTTCAGTAGATTTCAAGCTTTACGTGTGAAAATACATTTACATCTCTTTAATGGTTTTTAGTGCCCTTGTACAGGATCAAAACAACTTTTTGAATCACATTATTTTCCCAACAATACAACAAATTTTTATATATAGTACTATAGTAGAAAGGTAGCATTTATGTAGTTTACGGTAATTCAACTCAAGACCAACACCTTCTATGCACAAGATTCTATGTCATTCTCCTGAGCATAACCGGTACAAAGAGGAATAAATAGCGTCTCTACATCACGTTGTTATCTAGATATATGAGAAAACACATTTTGGGCATCGGCAATCTGATGAATGTACTATTCCGGTTTTCTTGTTTTCACATTATATTCTATGGCGGTTGATCGGTGATTTTCTTCATTGATAAACATAAACCACCTCAGCTTCGTTATGGAAACAGCGCTGATTGTTTGAGGGTATATGCAGTACTTAACATTAACCTCAGGGCCATGTGCCATACAGTGGGACAGGGTATTTTTAGCTGTGGGTAATTTGACCTGAATTTGAAGGCTCCAGCCTGGTGTGGCCAATGTGAAATAGGATACACGTTAAAGGCTACAGTTTACATACACAATGTATATCTATAACAATATACTGAAGTGTTAATTATCAATCTAATTTTAATCAGAATTATTTCAGATCAGAACTTGCTGGTAACAATGCCCTAATGCACGTTCATGCCAAAAATCAAGGTTCTAATGTCAATGGTTCTCCTTATTTTGCCGACGAAAGGATTCGGATGGACTGACTGACTGACTGACTCACTCATTACCGGACAATTTGCGATCTGTAGCCTACTTCGTAGGAACATTTGAGTACCAGGATGATGGATTATTCTTGCAGTAGTCCAGAGCCCAGTGGTGTCCTTTCAGATGACGAACCTTGCTGAGCAATTTCTCTTGGTAAAGATAAATCAAAATAGTGTTGAAATTAGTCCCGACATGCAGTCCCTACAAAATACATGAGCAGTGTGACTAACGTCACAGGACCTACGAAGTAGAGTAGGCATTAGGACTCGATCGCATTTTCATTGAGATATGATGTGACCCTCCCCTACGGTACGTTTCATCATAATATGGTACATGTACAACCTTCCATAACAGCCATAGGTTCTCTTTATAACATGCCTTTTGTGAGATTGAGCAAGATTATATTCTGGGTATTTATATATTTACGTCGATGTGTTCGTGCCACAAAAAATGAAAGTATATTGGTGAATGTTCTGGTCATTTAGTGATCCGGCCCTGGTACATCAAGCAGTTGAATAGACTCGGAGTTAAACGCATTGATACTGGGTTTCACCAGCCTCCGTCTATAAATAGTTCGCTCAGCTGTATTGAGGTCGCTGTCCTCAGATCTTGCGGTTGAATTCAACAGCGAGAGAGCAACAGGCATGCCAGGGCTGTTCCCAAATTCCATGGTGTCATGTTTCCCTCGCTTAAATGATCGGACTTTTCTCCGTATGATCTATAACAATATACTGAAGTGTTAATTATAAATCTAATTTTAATCAGAATTATTTCAGATCAGAACTAGCTGGTAACAATGCCCTAATGCTCGTTCAGGCCAAAAATCAAGGTTATAATGTCAACGGTTCTCCTTATTTTGCCGACGAAAGGATTCGGATGGACTGACTCACTCACTCATTACCGGACAATTTGCGATCTGTAGCCTACTTCGTAGGAAAAATATCTTGTAGGGGGCTGCATGTCGGACTATAGGAAATATGCCACAATACATTAGTTTCACGGGACATGTATACGGTATTCTAGTATTTCAATCTCGACACGGCTGTAAATGCCAAGGTGACATTGTACATATGGCCGAAATCGATTGTGTATAGCTTATATCATGGATTTTTTTACAGACATCACATGTTTTTATTACATGTATGTCTAATTCGGTTGAATCTGGAGTTTTGATATTGAGCTTCTGTAATCCTCTTATTAAACATCAATGAAAGCTTAATATAGAGACACGAAATCTTGCCATCATAGATGGTATAATGAAATTAGAGAATCCTATTTTGTCAAACATAACTGAACTGGTTGAACTAATTTCAATTTGAGCGCTGTTTCAATTTCAATTTTGACCAAATACGATGTAGTTCGACAGAAAACCTGGATGCTCAATTCAGGTAGATACTTAATGGAGGAAGCTATTTTTAGTAATAAAACGTTGAATGGTTCCTAATTGATTGTATATTAATATGTACTCCGTAAGGAGGTGCCTCTCTCAAAGAGGGAAATTACGAACCGAACTTGAACTATTTTGCCCGAGTCTTTGTGTAGCTGAAAAAGGCACAAGACTAGACACATTGTTGTCCCCAGACTTGGCTATTGTATGCATTGTCTCGTGAAACTTACATGAAGTATTAACTTTCATGAAATAAATAGGTGAGATTGTGATTTGGGAGTGATATTATTGTCTGCATGTAAGCGGTACGAGTGAATCACGTTTAATGCATTGCATTGCATACTCTGAGTTTCAAATCGTAAAGCTTTTCCATTGAGAACGCTGCTTTTATTGCTTTGCAAAATTTTAATATGCTGTTAATCCGGCTAATGGAATAATCCATTATTCCGGCTAATTCATTATCGGAAAAGCAAATTCATTCCAAATATCGTCCGTATCTCGACGAGTCACCTTTCGAAAATTTATTTTTTCTCCTGTTCAAGATACACGTATTTTATCTACACTATTATCAAAATCGTGTGTTCATCTTGCGTATTTTGGCCTTCGCCGCGAGAATCCACCTCATTGTCACCTGCACGACCGCTGTTGTCACTGGTAAGTCGCCGCCACTGTGTTTAACCGTCGAGACCCTCGACACCTCGCTGAAAGGACAGGTGGGACGATAGTAGAGCGACAATAGTGGTTAACTTCAAGGTCATTTTGTCTTCTTCAGGTGAATCATGGAGCTAGCATTCTTACAAATACGACAGCGCAAACTACGTGAATAAATAATATATAAATATGAGAAATACTGAAGAGCATTTTAACATGAAACTTTTATCAACAATTTTGACCAAACGGGGATATTCTCGTTTGTTGATCACGTGATCTGCACAGGTACGCTCAGGTATTTTATACCTCATTCCTATATCTCCGTCAACGCGTCACACGTTTGTCCTGCTGAATGTGCCTACATTCCTCCCGGGCGACATAACAAGGCTACACGATCCTGGGACCCGGGTTACAGGTGTGATCACTGGCGCCACCTTACAGGTGAAAATAATTTCGAACGGCGGCCATGATGGCAAGAGGGGTCTTACCTCTCACTGTTTTCGTGGTACTATTGTATCATTTTGTGCCCGGTAAGTATTCTATTTTTTACCATGTCTGTGTCTATCACACAAAGAAGAACTCTAGACACACCAGGTGAACATTACATCATGCGTATCACGTCTATTTATGGTGTATTTATCGATCATGATATGACTGGTGAACACTTCAAATCTTGAAAATACAAGGATGACTAATTGATCAAATATGTCATTAGGTTTAGCGGTATCAATTTGTTTGCAACTGCAGTACCGGTATTATCATGTTATAATGAAATTGTGTGATCACTAATTGCAAAATAATCATTGTTTCGAGTAATTACCACAAATTAAAAATTTATATGAAATCTGAAACCGTTTATAAAATGTTGTCTTGTCAGGGGAGGCTATTCAGTGTTATCAATGTGACAGCAATGAAGATTTATCCTGTCCCTCTAACATGAAGTTTGACACCAATGTGAATAGTGTGGTGGACTGCAACAGCTTCGAGGCTAACGTTCCTGGCCAGTTCTGTGCGAAGATTTACCAAGAAAGTCCAGGATGTAAGTTTATCAGTTCATGACACAACATGCAACCACTTCAGACATGTAGCCAAGGTGGGGTTTAGGCGGCCTGAGTTGAGGCCTGTACTAATGCAATGAGGTGTGTGATTATGTGGGGGATTGGGGAAGGGGGGCATGAGTCTTAAACATTTATGAAAGCGATGTTGTTGGGCTGAGTATGTGGGTCTAGAGTCATTATAAAGGGGGTGACATCTCTGACAAATCTGGCTATTTATAGTCAAGAAATTTTACTATAACCAGTGAATCTTGTTGCTGTGATTTATTAGTTATAGAATAGAGATTTGTTTATGTGTTCTGATGGATCAGTGAACTGCTAGTTATAGACCATATTTTCTTAATTGCAATGAAATGTGTTAATATTTTCTTTCATGTAATATTTTATTTATCACTACAGGGGGAGGTTGGATAAAGTACACCAGGCGATGTGCTTCATGGTCCGATACAGGTAATAATGGAGAAGACTACACAGTTTTGCTTTAAGTTGCGGCACAGTCATGAAACATATAAATGACTCTGAATGCCATGGATTCATGAAGCGATAAGGTGACGTCACAGTCACAGTGACACCTTGCGTGACATTAGTCCATCTCTTCTTATAAACAACTGGTGAAATTAATAAATTAAATGCCCTCCTCCTTTATTAAATTGAAATGGAGTAGTGAGAAGTTTTATTCTTTATTGTGAAAATATACTGAATTTGGAAAATATACATCGAGTATGAAGAAAATGACATGAATTTTAGGCATTGAAATAGCAATTGAATCGTGGTAATAGTATTAGAGACTGAAGTAGGCCTAGTAGTAAAAAATTAGTGAAATGGTCTAATTAATGCAACTCAGAAATATTAAAAAATCATACGAGAATCTTATTTGAAATTTGGAATCTATATTACATTGAAAAACTTTAAGCTGAATACTTGAACATGACATGGATTTGTTTAGAGTGAGCAGACACCTTCAAGGTGAGAAAGCTTCAATACACTGGAAAATAAAATTAATTTCTCAGTGGATCAGTTTCACAATTAACATCAAAAGAATTAGACTAGGCTCAAGCTTTATTGGAGATATTTCCAACTTTTACACAGTTTTGGAAAATTTGAAAGTCCCAACAAAATGTCCACTCCTGAGCAGTAACAAAATTATGGATAAAATTGCCTTGTGTAAAAATGTGGACTTCTTAATTTCCATCAATTAGACCATATGAATTCTTTTAATTGGTATTAATAGGTTCACAAAAGAAAAGTGTTAAGCAAAATCTACAGTACAATCTTGTGATTTTGAGTGATGTTCTCGAATTCCGTAATCATTATCGAGATAAAAATAAATCTAAAAATTATTTCTTATAATTTTCACATATTTCTTTATGGACAAAATATTTCAAATGTGTCTGTATCAAGTAGCAGATCCGAAAATAGCTAACTGTGATGATCCTAGCACATATTAACCATTGAACCAATGTTGATTTACTTTCTAGGTGTTGCTTGGGGCTGTCGTTGGATGTGGGATGATAATGGAGTGTTCCGAGAAATTTGTTACTGTGACCAGGACGGGTGTAATAGTTCAAGCAGAGTCCCAGTTAGCATTGTCTTGATGATGACAGCGTGCTTGTCGGCCATTCTCAAATATTTCTTATGATCTGCCAGAAAAACTGTGAAAATTGACTCTGAGTATCTCCGAGTTGACTTTTGACATGGTCATTGAGACCAACAATTTTGCTTATGAGGGGTGATTCAAGATAAATTGCTCTTTCCTGGCTTGAGACAGAAACCAGGCACATTACTGTAACAAAGGATTCCCATACTCTTACATTCATAGAAAGAAATAGTTTAACAGACATTTTCTTAAAACATGAAGGCTAAAAAAAAAAAAACACTTTGCATTTTCACTATAACCCCCAAATTAAATTTGATGGACTGCCACTATGTTCTGTACATTTCAAGTAAATTGCCTGAAAGTTTCTAAAAACTGGGTTAAGACAATAAAACGGTTAAGATTCAAGCATGTATTAAACCTCTGCTGAATAATGTTGTAGGGAAAATTCTTTATTGAAAGAATGGGTTTAAGATATCTAGTTCATATTCTTTTCATCTATGCATATTCATATTTTGTTAGTGTACATAACTGGAATTATTCTTACTTTCTATCAAATTCCTCCAGACATATGCAGGTGTGATTCATCAGTCAACATTGGCTTATGATTTTGATCTTTATTTGTTCAACATCACTAATTTACTTTTCTAAAGAATTGTCATTATTGTTCCGAATTGTCCAATTGTTGGAATTTTTTTTCAGATATGTATGCCAAGCCGTTTTGGTATTGATCCATTTATTTTTTATACCAAAAATGACTGCATCTTTTTGGTAAATATTCAGTTTTTTTATTACATAACAATTCTTTTTCCGATATAAATTTTTTTATTATTGCTTAAAAAAAATTTCTTTTCTTTTTTAAATCAAAACTGTTTTTTCATATAAAAAAGAATGAATACACCATTTATTGGTTTGTTTTTGATATCAAGAAATCCTAATATCAAAAATATATTTTTTAATATCAAAAATAAGTTTATTTTTTGATACAAAAAATGATTTTTTTATATAAAAGTAAATGATTAAATACAAAAACGGCTTGCCATACTTTTGATTCATATGTTCATATTCCAGAATATAAATTTTATGAAATTAGGGAAAGAACTATCCAGATTCAGTTCGAATTTTATGATTAATACATGTCCATTCCATCCAATGTCAAATTTATTTTTTAAATAAATCATCATCACCTAGTGAGTCTTAGGACTGTAAATATCCATAGAACACTGGAAACGGATATTTTTCTGAAAGAAAAGATTTCAAATCTTAAATTTAATACAATTTATCTTGAAACAAGAATGAAAATCAGGAAAAGGTAAGAAAAATACATAACCTTGCTCTTCTCCCTGGACAATACTATTTTCTGGAACTGTGAATTCATTTTGAGTCTTAAAATGAAATCTTTTTTTTTTCAAGAACATTTTCGTGGCAGAATACCAAAGTTATCTCTCTAAAATTTCCGCGATTCTTTTTCTCATTTCAAGACAAAAAAAGTTGTCCTAATTGCAAGATTTCCAAGATAGGATTTTCCATGAGAAAAATGTTTTTTTTCCAGTGTATGCCTACACATCGGGCTCAGTACGGTTGATCATTTTATAAGATATACTCGTATACTCGTGTAGTTTAGCTTGGGAATAGTCTGATGTGTGCATGTAGTGCATTTTGTATTTTTGTCATTCAACTGTAAACAATTGGATGTGTTCAGGCCATTAATTGCTATCATAAAGTGAAAGTGAGGTTGAATTCATTATCGTTTTATTGAATCGAAGTTTTAGGAAGAGATTTGAATAACGATTGAAGCATATTTTAGTATTGTACAGAAATATTCAACAATTTAAACTATCCAACTAAATTGTAAAATTGTTTTATGATGGCGTGTATATACATTTTAACTTGTGATTGTTTTTAATGATTGGATTACCTCCCTTGGCATGATGTAAAGTCTTCCAGGTAAATCCATCCACAGTCCAGGTGAATCATCCATGGCTGTGGAGGATGGAATGTCCTGGTGGCTCCACCTTCATATCAGTACATATCAGTACATCTCATATCAATTTAATATAGACCAAACACTTGTAAATCTTGTATTATAAAATAAACGATTTTATATTTTAGTTTTCTTTGATAAGAGTTGTTGATTAGGCCATTGCCACTTGATTGGTTGTTTAGCATGACCAACCCTCATCTATATTTTGAGGGCAAATAATAAAAATAGATGAGGGATTTACATTTTCATGAGTAAAACTTAATCATTTCCTTCATTTTGGTATACAATTGGTTTGCAATTTAATAGTTAATAATAATTATAGCATCAAGCATGTCTATTTAGACGAGAGATCCCGAAGGATCTTGGCGCCCACCATTGTCCCATAATTGTAAGCTAATGACAAGAGGATCTTTTTGTCCATTGTTACTAAGACGATTGAGTTGTAATTTTGTTTACAGAATTTCGAATCTGAGCGAAAAAGATTGAAAAAGGGACACTGGAAAACACCAACATACAATCTTTCTAAGTTTCAGGAGTTTCAAGATTTCTAGAAACTGTACTTTTGTCGGTTGTTATAGTACAAGAGAAATGAGCAAAATTAGTTTGAAAGTGAATGTACATGTACGGAGGATCCTTCGTCTTCGTTTTGTATTTTTATTTTATTTATTTTTTTGCACGTGTGTTCATTGGGTACTGGAAGCGAAGAAAAATCTCTGACACTTTGGCATACTTAAGATTTTATAATTAGGAACTAATGCTAATTCTGTTCTGTTTACTGGACTAGTTTGAGATATCTCTTTTAAGATACCATGCTCGAAAATAGTAAGACAGTACAATACTCAATACTGAAGGGATCCGGTCCGCGCAGTAATGCTGAAACTTCGAATTTGAAAGTGTCTGAATCCTGATTATTTCCCTTGGATCGAAACATGCAGTAGTTTACAGTTATCGAGTTGTGACATTGTGTCACGAGAGTGACGTCCCTTCATGTAGCTGACCCGCGGGCAGACGAAAGGGTGGGGCAGTTCACTTGCAACTGCATGGACTAAAGAAAACTGATTTAAAATTTGAAGAAATACATTTTAATTCCGAATTATTTGAACTCCCTGATATGGAAGGTGAAGATATGGATATTCTCTATAGTCAATATATAGAATATGCCCCACCGTTTGATCCGCCGACTCTTGTGATGCAACGTCACAACTCGGGAATACCATATTAATTGGATTTTCGAATCGGACCAAAAAAGGTATCTTGCACAACTCAGGCACGGCGGAAGCAATTCATGATTGGGGGGGCTACTATCACAGCACAATTAGGCGAGG
>JAVTVY010015517.1:0-64862 GCA_036873755.1 Hanleya hanleyi
CAAATTTGGCGATACATATCGCATGCTGATAGCAAAATACGAGCGTAGCGTGCAAGATCTATGGCGCTACGTTTCGTAACTTGTGTCTAATTCCGCTTAACCCGGGGCTAGGGGCCGTATGAACCCATGTACTTCAAGATCCTCATGGTATTCATATGAACAGTCACAATCAAAGCGTGACTGAGATACATCATTCTTTAGATGACGACTTTAAAACGAATATTATGGATTAGGAATACTGATCAGCGATACGGATTTGATATTTTTGGAATATCATGATGTCTTGCCGGTATCATTGAAAACTGTTGACCGCTTCTCTCTTGCAGGAAACAAGCCTATGTTTATGTGTACTATGATTGTCTTTTTGAATTTGGTGCTAATTACAAGCGTCTAGTCCGTCATTCATAATCCAGCCGTCGTCCATTAGAGAATATCCGCGTCCATAATCCAAAGACCTATTCCATTTTCCACATAACAGTATTAGCACCAAATTCAAAAAGACAATCATAGTATACATAAACATAGGCTTATTTCCTGCAAGAGAGAAGCGGTCAACAGTTTTCAATGATGCCGGCAAGACATCATGATGTTCAAAAAATATCAAATCCGTATCGCTGATCAGTATTCTTAATCCATAATATTCGTTATAGAGTCGTCATCTAAAAAAAAAAAAAGATGTATCTCAGTCACGCTTTGATTGTGACTGTTCATATGAGTACCATGAGGATCTTGAAGTACATGGGTTCATACGGCCCCTAGCCCCGGGTTAAGCGGAATTAGACACAAGTTACGAAACGTAGCGCCATAGATCTTGCACGCTACGTTCGTATTTTGCTATCAGCATGCGATATGTATCGCCAAATTTGAGAAACTTTGAGTGGAGGCGCTTGGTGGAATAGCCCTGTTTTATAAGTTTCTGCAACAATGTTTTGTGACGTTGATTAAAATCATTTAACACAGGATCTAGCAAATGCTACTAAGCGAGATATGTATACGCCATATGCAGGTCCCACTGGAATATTACTATCCAGAAAGGGATAGTTTACGATGTCGAAATTGTAATCATCTCTTTTGTCATAAAGTCGACGAGAGAGAATGCCCGCTTCATTTTTATAGAGATAGAGATCTAAAGAAGATGTGCCTGTAGGGCTATCTGTAGTTTCCTTCAAATCCAGTGAAGGTGGATATATATCCTTCACTGCGTCATTTATATAGCGATTATCCACAGCGAGAAGATCGTCTATATAGCGTTTGGTGAATGAGAAGGAACGGGCTTTGAATGGATCGGTTTTTGAAAGCGCCTGCATATAGTCATATTCATAAGAGAACAGATACAGGTCGGCCAACAGGGGTGCACAATTAGTACCCATTGGAATACCTATATCCTGCTGATATATTGTGTTGCCAAATTTCACATAGATATTTTTAATGAGAAATTCAAGCAACTCTATAAACAAAGAAACATCCCATGAATGATATCTCTTGTATGTAGTCGAGCTAAAGAATGCTTTATGGCTTCCGACATTAATATACCTACGATCAGTTTTCTTGAACACAGATACTATTAATGAACTTAGACGGTCAATAAGGTCCTGATGAGGGATTGTAGTATAGAGAGTCGAGAAATCCCATGTGGATACATGTCTGTACGGTATGTGACCTTTAGCATCAAGCTCTTCCGTAAGACATTTTGAGTTTTTCAATATCCACATACATTCAACGCCAGAGTTCTTAGAAATAGTGGCGCAATACCTTTCCCAAAATGCTTTGACCTCCTGAAGGGCCCTCGTCAATAGGGTTGAAAGAAGCTGTTATATGGAATATGGAATAGGTCTTTGGATTATGGACGCGGATATTCTCTAATGGACGACGGCTGAATTATGAATGACGGACCAGACGCTTTTAATTCAGACTGACAGATGATGGCATGCAGTTCTCAGTGTGATTGTTTCATGTTCAGGGAGCTTTCTATGGCCTTCATGTCAATACACCTACCACTACCCTCGAGGAGAGCAAGTCCCAACCCCAGGAAAGATCCGAAGGTGAACGCCATTGTGGGGAAAAACCCCAGTACATCAAAAGACACGGAGATGAACGACACAGACAAGTCTGGACATGTCCAAAGGTCACGCCCCATTCACCCAAACCGGAAGTGACGTCATTTTTACATCCGGGTGAAATAAGGTCGGATTTAGCATTGACCTTATGGCGCAAGCGAGTATAACAAGTGCCACGCACGGTTCCCAACAGGTACATTATAAAGCCACCTCTCTCACCGTTCGCTTTTCATTCCCCACCATGGCAGCGAGCGGAACAGAGCTTGCGTTATTCCAACTGACGTCCGACGTCTACCTCATCGTCAATGACGATCACCTGGAGCTGGTCCAAGACGCACCGCAGAAGGTGAAGATTTTGTTATCGCTATCAGGCTGGACTCTATTGACACGATTGTTACAGGGAAAAGACCCCGAAAGGGATTTCATGCACGTGGAAGTCGGCGTGCACATACGCACTGCTGGAGAGGATTCCCTTTTTCCCCGGTTGGAACAGAGTGGAGGTCCCTATATCACACTCTGTCCACCCTTATGGATGGCACTGAAAGATGTACTCCCCGAGGTGGATGACTTACTACACCCCGAGGTGAAAGAAGGGACTGTGGCTACCCGGAGGCTTACACCTGGCTGCACCCTATTGTTGTACCCCAAACGAGTGGACCTCATCGATAGCGGACTTAGGTGTTGGTGTACGTCTGAACCCGCTGTGGATAATCGCTATATAAATGACGCAGTGAAGGATATATATCCACCTTCACTGGATTTGAAGGAAACTACAGAAAACCCTACAGGCACATCGTATTTAGACCTATATCTCTATAAAAATGAAGCGGGCCTTCTCTCTCGTCGACTGACAAAAGAGATGATTACAATTTCGACATCGTAAACTATCCCTTTCAGGACAGTAATATTCCAGTGGGACGTGCATATGGCGTATACATATCACGCCTAGTAGCATTTGCTAGATCCTGTGTTAAATGTGACGATTTTAATGAACGTCACAAAACATTGTTGCAGAAACTTATAAAACAGGGCTACACCACCAAGCGCCTCCACTCAAAGTTTCTCAAATTTGGCGATACATATCGCATGCTGATAGCAAAATACGAGCGTAGCGTGCAAGATCTATGGCGTTACGTTTCGTAACTTGTGTCTAATTCCGCTTAACCCGGGGCTAGGGGCCGTATGAACCCATGTACTTCAAGATCCTCATGGTACTCATATGAACAGTCACAATCAAAGCGTGACTGAGATACATCATTCTTTAGATGACGACTTTAAAACGAATATTATGGATTAAGAATACTGATCAGCGATACGGATTTGATATTTTTGGAATATCATGATGTCTTGCCGGTATCATTGAAAACTGTTGACCGCTTCTCTCTTGCAGGAAACAAGCCTATGTTTATGTGTACTATGATTGTCTTTTTGAATTTGGTGCTAATACTGTTATATGGAATATGGAATAGGTCTTTGGATTATGGACGCGGATATTCTCTAATGGACGACGGCTGAATTATGAATGACGGACCAGACGCTTTTAATTCAGACTGACAGATGATGGCATGCAGTTCTCAGTGTGATTGTTTCATGTTCAGGGAGCTTTCTATGGCCTTCATGTCAGTACACCTACCACTAACCTCGAGGAGAGCAAGTCCCAACCCCAGGAAAGACCCGAAGGTGAACGCCATTGTGGGGAAAAACCCCAGTACATCAAAAGACACGGAGATGAACGACACAGACAAGTCTGGACATGTCCAAAGGTCACGCCCCATTCACCCAAACCGGAGGTGACGTCATTTTTACATCCGGGTGAAATAAGGTCGGATTTAGCATTGACCTTATGGCGCAAGCGAGTATAACAAGTGCCACGCACGGTGTATAAACCCCTACCCAACAGGTACACTATAAAGCCACCTCTCTCACCGTTCGCTTTTCATTCCCCACCATGGCAGCGAGCGGAACAGAGCTTGCGTTATTCCAACTGACGTCCGACGTCTACCTCATCGTCAATGACGATCACCTGGAGCTGGTCCAAGACTGCTGGAGAGGATTCCCTTTTCCCCCGGTTGGAACAGAGTGGAGGTCCCTATATCACACTCTGTCCACCCTTATGGATGGCACTGAAAGATGTACTCCCCGAGGTGGATGACTTACTACACCCCGAGGTGAAAGAAGGGACTGTGGCTACCCGGAAGCTTACACCTGGCTGCACCCTATTGTTGTACCCCAAACGAGTGGACCTCATCGATAGCGGACTTAGGTGTTGGTGTACGTCTGAACCCGCTGTGGATAATCGCTATATAAATGACGCAGTGAAGGATATATATCCACCTTCACTGGATTTGAAGGAAACTACAGAAAACCCTACAGGCACATCGTATTTAGACCTATATCTCTATAAAAATGAAGCGGGCCTTCTCTCTCGTCGACTGACAAAAGAGATTATTACAATTTCGACATCGTAAACTATCCCTTTCAGGACAGTAATATTCCAGTGGGACGTGCATATGGCGTATACATATCACGCCTAGTAGCATTTGCTAGATCCTGTGTTAAATGTGACGATTTTAATGAACGTCACAAAACATTGTTGCAGAAACTTATAAAACAGGGCTACACCACCAAGCGCCTCCACTCAAAGTTTCTCAAATTTGGCGATACATATCGCATGCTGATAGCAAAATACGAGCGTAGCGTGCAAGATCTATGGCGTTACGTTTCGTAACTTGTGTCTAATTCGCTTAACCCGGGGCTAGGGGCCGTATGAACCCATGTACTTCAAGATCCTCATGGTACTCATATGAACAGTCACAATCAAAGCGTGACTGAGATACATCATTCTTTAGATGACGACTTTAAAACGAATATTATGGATTAAGAATACTGATCAGCGATACGGATTTGATATTTTTGGAATATCATGATGTCTTGCCGGTATCATTGAAAACTGTTGACCGCTTCTCTCTTGCAGGAAACAAGCCTATGTTTATGTGTACTATGATTGTCTTTTGAATTTGGTGCTAATACTGTTATATGGAATATGGAATAGGTCTTTGGATTATGGACGCGGATATTCTCTAATGGACGACGGCTGAATTATGAATGACGGACCAGACGCTTTTAATTCAGACTGACAGATGATGGCATGCAGTTCTCAGTGTGATTGTTTCATGTTCAGGGAGCTTTCTATGGCCTTCATGTCAGTACACCTACCACTACCCTCGAGGAGTCCCAACCCCAGGAAAGACCCGAAGGTGAACGCCATTGTGGGGAAAAACCCCAGTACATCAAAAGACACGGAGATGAACGACACAGACAAGTCTGGACATGTCCAAAGGTCACGCCCCATTCACCCAAACCGGAAGTGACGTCATTTTTACATCCGGGTGAAATAAGGTCGGATTTAGCATTGACCTTATGGCGCAAGCGAGTATAACAAGTGCCACGCACGGTGTATAAAACCCTACCCAACAGGTACACTATAAAGCCACCTCTCTCACCGTTCGCTTTTCATTCCCCACCATGGCAGCGAGCGGAACAGAGCTTGCGTTATTCCAACTGACGTCCGACGTCTACCTCGTCGTCAATGACGATCACCTGGAGCTGGTCCAAGACGCACCGCAGAAGGTGAAGATTTTGTTATCGCTATCAGGCTGGACTCTATTGACACGATTGTTACAGGGAAAAGACCCCGAAAGGGATTTCATGCACGTGGAAGTCGGCGTGCACATACGCACTGCTGGAGAGGATTCCCTTTTTCCCCGGTTGGAACAGAGTGGAGGTACCTATATCACACTCTGTCCACCCTTATGGATGGCACTGAAAGATGTACTCCCGAGGTGGATGACTTACTACACCCCGAGGTGAAAGAAGGGACTGTGGCTACCCGGAGGCTTACACCTGGCTGCACCCTATTGTTGTACCCCAAACGAGTGGACCTCATCGATAGCGGACTTAGGTGTTGGTGTACGTCTGAACCCAAAGCGCACGTCTGTTTGTCACCGGAAGGATGGACTACCCAGACATTGTAGAAAAGCATATATTAAAAATATAATAAACAAATATTTTTATGAGCCTAGAAGTCGAATCAACCCCTTTTTTATTTGTAACCCCATTTGCTTAACCACAATGTCACTTTATTATGACCATGTATTCGTCTGTCGTATATCCGTGATCATAATACTAATAGTACATCTTTTATTTTATAAATGGAGATTGCCCTTGAATTCTACAGACAATATATCTTGTGATTTTTCATTCCCGAATATTCTTTCCGAATACAGTAGAATTCAGTTCATGCTTTTCTCGTAAGGCTCGCACGTGTGTTATAACATTTACGGATCAACGTCATGAGCAACCTGTAACCATCTCGGTCATCTGTACGTGGTAAGACTGACCCTGGAATCGTGTGTATCCATTTTCAGCCTACTTTCGGCAACGGGCAAGAGGGAATTTCCAGAAATCAATACCACGTGACTTGGTCAGCCAATCAGCTAAAGTCTACCGACGTAACCCCAACGTAACTCGCCATTTTCGAATCATGTGATGTCCTACTTGCTCAAAATTACAGATCCACCACACCTCTTGGATGATACGAAAGTTATTCATACCTATATCTTTTGTAAGCCCAGGCAATATCTGTTTCCGAAGTGGTATGAAAGCCTGTGATTTCTCAGATTTCTCCAGTCTGTTCTCCGCCGGATGAAGGCCGAACAGAATCCGGTAATATACCGGATATCGCTCCGCGATAATGGAGACACACGATTCGCAAACCATCTTATGGATGGTGAAGTGTACGCAAATGCGTCATGAGAGGCATTATGGGATATGACAGTAGTAGGGAAAGGTTAAATCGACGCATATTTCACCCGGATGTAAAAATGACGTCACTTCCGGTTGGGGTGAATGAGGCGTGACCTTTGGACATGTCTGGACTTGTTTGTTATGTACTGGGGGTTTTCCCCACAATGGCATGCCGCCATGTTGGAGCCGCCATTTTGGAACCGCCATTTTGAAGCCGCCATTTTGGAGCCGCCATTTTGGAGCCGCCATTTTGGAGCAGCCATGGAGTCTCTTTGACCTTTGACCTCAGAAATGTGCATATGACGTCACTTCCGGTTCGGATGAATGAGGCGTGACCGTTGGACATGTCTAGACTTGTTTGTTATGTACTGGGGTTTTTCCCCACAATGGCATGCCGCCATTTTGGAGCTGCCATGTTGGAGCCGCCATTTTGGAGCCGCCATGTTGGAGCCGCAGAAATAGACGTTTTGGAGCTAGGGGAGCCCCTAATGGGCCGATGGAGTCGTATGAGGTATCCATGTGAAGACTATGTGAGGGGGCATCTGACTGGACTAGTGGCTCGAGCGTTGTCACCATTCTGCGCCATGGCAGCGAGCGGAACAGAGCTTGCGTTATTCCAACTGACGTCCGACGTCTACCTCATCGTCAATGACGATCACCTGGAGCTGGTCCAAGACGCACCGCAGAAGGTGAAGATTTTGTTATCGCTATCAGGCTGGACTCTATTGACACGATTGTTACAGGGAAAAGACCCCGAAAGGGATTTCATGGACGTTGAAGTCGGCGTGCACATACGCACTGCTGGAGAGGATTCCCTTTTTACCCGGTTGGAACAGAGTGGAGGTCCCTATATCACACTCTGTCCACCCTTATGGATGGCACTGAAAGATGTACTCCCCGAGGTGGATGACTTACTACACCCCGAGGTGAAAGAAGGGACTGTGGCTACCCGGAGGCTTACACCTGGCTGCACCCTATTGTTGTACCCCAAACGAGTGGACCTCATCGATAGCGGACTTAGGTGTTGGTGTACGTCTGAACCCGCTGTGGATAAGCGCTATATAAATGACGCAGTGAAGGATATATATCCACCTTCACTGGATTTGAAGGAAACTACAGAAAACCCTACAGGCACATCGTATTTAGACCTATATCTCTATAAAAATGAAGCGGGCCTTCTCTCTCGTCGACTGTATGACAAATTTCGACATCGTAAACTATCCCTTTCTGGACAGTAATATTCCAGTGGGACGTGCATATGGCGTATACATATCACACCTAGTAGCATTTGCTAGATCCTGTGTTAAATGTGACGATTTTAATGAACGTCACAAAACATTGTTGCAGAAACTTATAAAACAGGGCTACACCACCAAGCGCCTCCACTCAAAGTTTCTCAAATTTGGCGATACATATCGCATGCTGATAGCAAAATACGAGCGTAGCGTGCAAGATCTATGGCGTTACGTTTCGTAACTTGTGTCTAATTCCGCTTAACCCGGGGCTAGGGGCCGTATGAACCCATGTACTTCAAGATCCTCATGGTACTCATATGAACAGTCACAATCAAAGCGTGACTGAGATACATCATTCTTTAGATGACGACTTTAAAACGAATATTATGGATTAAGAATACTGATCAGCGATACGGATTTGATATTTTTGGAACATCATGATGTCTTGCCGGCATCATTGAAAACTGTTGACCGCTTCTCTCTTGCAGGAAACAAGCCTATGTTTATGTGTACTATGATTGTCTTTTTGAATTTGGTGCTAATACTGTTATATGGAATATGGAATAGGTCTTTGGATTATGGACGCGGATATTCTCTAATGGACGACGGCTGAATTATGAATGACGGACCAGACGCTTTTAATTCAGACTGACAGATGATGGCATGCAGTTCTCAGTGTGATTGTTTCATGTTCAGGGAGCTTTCTATGGCCTTCATGTCAGTACACCTACCACTACCCTCGAGGAGAGCAAGTCCCAACCCCAGGAAAGACCCGAAGGTGAACGCCATTGTGGGGAAAAACCCCAGTACATCAAAAGACACGGAGATGAACGACACAGACAAGTCTGGACATGTCCAAAGGTCACGCCCCATTCACCCAAACCGGAAGTGACGTCATTTTTACATCCGGGTGAAATAAGGTCGGATTTAGCATTGACCTTATGGCGCAAGCGAGTATAACAAGTGCCACGCACGGTGTATAAAACCCTACCCAACAGGTACACTATAAAGCCACCTCTCTAACCGTTCGCTTTTCATTCCCCACCATGGCAGCGAGCGGAACAGAGCTTGCGTTATTCCAACTGACGTCCGACGTCTACCTCATCGTCAATGACGATCACCTGGAGCTGGTCCAAGACGCACCGCAGAAGGTGAAGATTTTGTTATCGCTATCAGGCTGGACTCTATTGACACGATTGTTACAGGGAAAAGACCCCGAAAGGGATTTCATGCACGTGGAAGTCGGCGTGCACATACGCACTGCTGGAGAGGATTCCCTTTTTCCCCGGTTGGAACAGAGTGGAGGTACCTATATCACACTCTGTCCACCCTTATGGATGGCACTGAAAGATGTACTCCCCGAGGTGGATGACTTACTACACCCCGAGGTGAAAGAAGGGACTGTGGCTACCCGGAGGCTTACACCTGGCTGCACCCTATTGTTGTACCCCAAACGAGTGGACCTCATCGATAGCGGACTTAGGTGTTGGTGTACGTCTGAACCCGCTGTGGCTAATCGCTATATAAATGACGCAGTGAAGGATATATATCCACCGTCGACTGTATGACAAAAGAGATGATTACAATTTCGACATCGTAAACTATCCCTTTCTGGACAGTAATATTCCAGTGGGACGTGCATATGGCGTATACATATCACGCCTAGTAGTATTTGCTAGATCCTGTGTTAAATGTGACGATTTTAATGAACGTCACAAAACATTGTTGCAGAAACTTATAAAACAGGGCTACACCACCAAGCGCCTCCACTCAAAGTTTCTCAAATTTGGCGATACATATCGCATGCTGATAGCAAAATACGAGCGTAGCGTGCAAGATCTATAGCGTTACGTTTCGTAACTTGTGTCTAATTCCGCTTAACCCGGGGCTAGGGGCCGTATGAACCCATGTACTTCAAGATCCTCATGGTATTCATATGAACAGTCACAATCAAAGCGTGACTGAGATACATCATTCTTTAGATGACGACTTTAAAACGAATATTATGGATTACGAATACTGATCAGCGATACGGATTTGATATTTTTGGAATATCATGATGTCTTGCCGGTATCATTGAAAACTGTTGACCGCTTCTCTCTTGCAGGAAACAAGCCTATGTTTATGTGTACTATGATTGTCTTTTTGAATTTGGTGCTAATACTGTTATATGGAATATGGAATAGGTCTTTGGATTATGGACGCGGATATTCTCTAATGGACGACGGCTAAATTATGAATGACGGACCAGACGCTTTTAATTCAGACTGACAGATGATGGCATGCAGTTCTCAGTGTGATTGTTTCATGTTCAGGGAGCTTTCTATGGCCTTCATGTCAGTACACCTACCACTACCCTCGAGGAGAGCAAGTCCCAACCCCAGGAAAGACCCGAAGGTGAACGCCATTGTGGGGAAAAACCCCAGTACATCAAAAGACACGGAGATGAACGACACAGACAAGTCTGGACATGTCCAAAGGTCACGCCCCATTCACCCAAACCGGAAGTGACGTCATTTTTACATCCGGGTGAAATAAGGTCGGATTTAGCATTGACCTTATGGCGCAAGCGAGTATAACAAGTGCCACGCACGGTGTATAAAACCCTACCCAACAGGTACACTATAAAGCCACCTCTCTCACCGTTCGCTTTTCATTCCCCACCATGGCAGCGAGCGGAACAGAGCTTGCGTTATTCCAACTGACGTCCGACGTCTACCTCATCGTCAATGACGATCACCTGGAGCTGGTCCACAGAAGGTGAAGATTTTGTTATCGCTATCAGGCTGGACTCTATTGACACGATTGTTACAGGGAAAAGACCCCGAAAGGGATTTCAGTCACGTGGAAGTCGGCGTGCACATACGCACTGCTGGAGAGGATTCCCTTTTTCCCCGGTTGGAACAGAGTGGAGGTACCTATATCACACTCTATCAACCCTTATGGATGGCACTGACAGCTGTACTCCCCGAGGTGGATGACTTACTACACCCCGAGGTGAAAAAAGGGACTGTGGCTACCCGGAGGCTTACACCTGGCTGCACCCTATTGTTGTACCCCAAACGAGTGGACCTCATCGATAGCGGACTTAGGTGTTGGTGTACGTCTGAACCCGCTGTGGATAATCGCTATATAAATGACGCAGTGAAGGATATATATCCACCTTCACTGGATTTGAAGGAAACTACAGAAAACCCTACAGGCACATCGTATTTAGACCTATATCTCTATATAAATGAAGCGGGCCTTCTCTCTCGTCGACTGACAAAAGAGATGATTACAATTTCAACATCGTAAACTATCCCTTTCAGGACAGTAATATTCCAGTGGGACGTGCATATGGCGTATACATATCACGCCTAGTAGCATTTGCTAGATCCTGTGTTAAATGTGACGATTTTAATCAACGTCACAAAACATTGTTGCAGAAACTTATAAAACAGGGCTGCACCACCAAGCGCCTCCACTCAAAGTTTCTCAAATTTGGCGATACATATCGCATGCTGATAGCAAAATACGAGCGTAGCGTGCAAGATCTGTAACTTGTGTCTAATTCCGCTTAACCCGGGGCTAGGGGCCGTATGAACCCATGTACTTCAAGATCCTCATGGTATTCATATGAACAGTCACAATCAAAGCGTGACTGAGATACATCATTCTTTAGATGACGACTTTAAAACGAATATTATGGATTACGAATACTGATCAGCGATACGGATTTGATATTTTTGGAATATCATGATGTCTTGCCGGTATCATTGAAAACTGTTGACCGCTTCTCTCTTGCAGGAAACAAGCCTATGTTTATGTGTACTATGATTGTCTTTTGAATTTGGTGCTAATACTGTTATATGGAATATGGAATAGGTCTTTGGATTATGGACGCGGATATTCTCTAATGGACGACGGCTGAATTATGAATGACGGACCAGACGCTTTTAATTCAGACTGACAGATGATGGCATGCAGTTCTCAGTGTGATTGTTTCATGTTCAGGGAGCTTTCTATGGCCTTCATGTCAATACACCTACCACTACCCTCGAGGAGAGCAAGTCCCAACCCCAGGAAAGATCCGAAGGTGAACGCCATTGTGGGGAAAAACCCCAGTACATCAAAAGACACGGAGATGAACGACACAGACAAGTCTGGACATGTCCAAAGGTCACGCCCCATTCACCCAAACCGGAAGTGACGTCATTTTTACATCCGGGTGAAATAAGGTCGGATTTAGCATTGACCTTATGACGCAAGCGAGTATAACAAGTGCCACGCACGGTGTATAAAACCCTACCCAACAGGTACACTATAAAGCCACCTCTCTAACCGTTCGCTTTTCATTCCCCACCATGGCAGCGAGCGGAACAGAGTTTGCGTTATTCCAACTGACGTCCGACGTCTACCTCATCGTCAATGACGATCACCTGGAGCTGGTCCAAGACGCACCGCAGAAGGTGAAGATTTTATTATCGCTATCAGGCTGGACTCTATTGACACGATTGTTACAGGGAAAAGACCCCGAAAGGGATTTCATGCACGTGGAAGTCGGCGTGCACATACGCACTGCTGGAGAGGATTCCCTTTTTCCCCGGTTGGAACAGAGTGGAGGTCCCTATATCACACTCTGTCCACCCTTATGGATGGCACTGAAAGATGTACTCCCCGAGGTGGATGACTTACTACACCCCGAGGTGAAAGAAGGGACTGTGGCTACCCGGAGGCTTACACCTGGCTGCACCCTATTGTTGTACCCCAAACGAGTGGACCTCATCGATAGCGGACTTAGGTGTTGGTGTACGTCTGAACCCGCTGTGGATAAGCGCTATATAAATGACGCAGTGAAGGATATATATCCACCTTCACTGGATTGAAGGAAAGTACAGACAACCCTACAGGCACATCATATTTAGACCTATATCTCTATAAAAATGAAGCGGGCCTTCTCTCGTCGACTGTATGACAAAAGAGATGATTACAATTTCGACATCGTAAACTATCCCTTTCTGGACAGTAATATTCCAGTGGGACGTGCATATGGCGTATACATATCACGCCTAGTAGCATTTGCTAGATCCTGTGTTAAATGTGACGATTTTAATGAACGTCACAAAACATTGTTGCAGAAACTTATAAAACAGGGCTACACCACCAAGCGCCTCCACTCAAAGTTTCTCAAATTTGGCGATACATATCGTATGCTGATAGCAAAATACGAGCGTAGCGTGCAAGATCTATGGCGTTACGTTTCGTAACTTGTGTCTAATTCCGCTTAACCCGGGGCTAGGGCCGTATGAACCCATGTACTTCAAGATCCTCATGGTACTCATATGAACAGTCACAATCAAAGCGTGACTGAGGTACATCATTTTTAGATGACGACTCTATAACGAATATTATGGATTAAGAATACTGATCAGCGATACGGATTTGATATTTTGGAATATCATGATGTCTTGCCGGCATCATTGAAAACTGTTGACCGCTTCTCTCTTGCAGGAAACAAGCCTATGTTTATGTATACTATGATTGTCTTTTGAATTTGGTGCTAATACTGTTATATGGAATATGGAATAGGTCTTTGGATTATGGACGCGGATATTCTCTAATGGACGACGGCTGAATTATGAATGACGGACCAGACGCTTTTAATTCAGACTGACAGATGATGGCATGCAGTTCTCAGTGTGATTGTTTCATGTTCAGGGAGCTTTCTATGGCCTTCATGTCAGTACACCTACCACTACCCTCGAGGAGTCCCAACCCCAGGAAAGACCCGAAGGTGAACGCCATTGTGGGGAAAAACCCCAGTACATCAAAAGACACGGAGATGAACGACACAGACAAGTCTGGACATGTCCAAAGGTCACGCCCCATTCACCCAAACCGGAAGTGACGTCATTTTTACATCCGGGTGAAATAAGGTCGGATTTAGCATTGACCTTATGGCGCAAGCGAGTATAACAAGTGCCACGCACGGTGTATAAAACCCTACCCAACAGGTACATTATAAAGCCACCTCTCTCACCGTTCGCTTTTCATTCCCCACCATGGCAGCGAGCGGAACAGAGCTTGCGTTATTCCAACTGACGTCCGACGTCTACCTCATCGTCAATGACGATCACCTGGAGCTGGTCCAGGACGCACCGCAGAAGGTGAAGATTTTGTTATCGCTATCAGGCTGGACTCTATTGACACGATTGTTACAGGGAAAAGACCCCGAAAGGGATTTCATGCACGTGGAAGTCGGTGTGCACATACGCACTGCTGGAGAGGATTCCCTTTTTCCCCGGTTGGAACAGAGTGGAGGTCCCTATATCACACTCTGTCCACCCTTATGGATGGCACTGAAAGATGTACTCCCCGAGGTGAATGACTTACTACACCCCGAGGTGAAAGAAGGGACTGTGGCTACCCGGAGGCTTACACCTGGCTGCACCCTATTGTTGTACCCCAAACGAGTGGACCTCATCGATAGCGGACTTAGGTGTTGGTGTACGTCTGAACCCGCTGTGGATAATCGCTATATAAATGACGCAGTGAAGGATATATATCCACCTTCACTGGATTTGAAGGAAACTACAGAAAACCCTACAGGCACATCGTATTTAGATCTATATCTCTATAAAAATGAAGCGGGCCTTCTCTCTCGTCGACTGACAAAAGAGATGATTACAATTTCGACATCGTAAACTATCCCTTTCAGGACAGTAATATTCCAGTGGGACGTGCATATGGCGTATACATATCACGCCTAATAGCATTTGCTAGATCCTGTGTTAAATGTGACGATTTTAATGAACGTCACAAAACATTGTTGCAGAAACTTATAAAACAGGGCTACACCACCAAGCGCCTCCACTCAAAGTTTCTCAAATTTGACGATACATATCGCATGCTGATAGTAAAATACGAGCGTAGCGTGCAAGATCTATGGCGTTACGTTTCGTAACTTATGTCTAATTCCGCTTAACCCGGGGCTAGAGGCCGTATGAACCCATGTACTTCAAGATCCTCATGGTACTCATATGAACAGTCACAATCAAAGCGTGACTGAGATACATCATTCTTTAGATGACGACTTTAAAACGAATATTATGGATTAAGAATACTGATCAGCGATACGGATTTGATATTTTTGGAATATCATGATGTCTTGCCGGTATCATTGAAAACTGTTGACCGCTTCTCTCTTGCAGGAAACAAGCCTATGTTTATGTGTACTATGATTGTCTTTTGAATTTGGTGCTAATACTGTTATATGGAATATGGAATAGGTCTTTGGATTATGGACGCGGATATTCTCTAATGGACGACGGCTGAATTATGAATGACGGACCAGACGCTTTTAATTCAGACTGACAGATGATGGCATGCAGTTCTCAGTGTGATTGTTTCATGTTCAGGGAGCTTTCTATGGCCTTCATGTCAGTACACCTACCACTACCCTCGAGGAGAGCAAGTCCCAACCCCAGGAAAGACCCGAAGGTGAACGCCATTGTGGGGAAAAACCCCAGTACATCAAAAGACACGGAGATGAACGACACAGACAAGTCTGGACATGTCCAAAGGTCACACCCCATTCACCCAAACCGGAAGTGACGTCATTTTTACATCCGGGTGAAATAAGGTCGGATTTAGCATTGACCTTATGGCGCAAGCGAGTATAACAAGTGCCACGCACGGTGTATAAAACCCTACCCAACAGGTACATTATAAAGCCACCTCTCTCACCGTTCGCTTTTCATTCCCCACCATGGCAGCGAGCGGAACAGAGCTTGCGTTATTCCAACTGACGTCCGACGTCACCCTCATCGTCAATGACGATCACCTGGAGCTGGTCCAAGACGCACCGCAGAAGGTGAAGATTTTGTTATCGCTATCAGGCTGGACTCTATTGACACGATTGTTACAGGGAAAAGACCCCGAAAGGGATTTCATGCACGTGGAAGTCGGCGTGCACATACGCACTGCTGGAGAGGATTCCCTTTTTCCCCGGTTGGAACAGAGTGGAGGTACCTATATCACACTCTGTCCACCCTTATGGATGGCACTGAAAGATGTACTCCCGAGGTGGATGACTTACTACACCCCGAGGTGAAAGAAGGGACTGTGGCTACCCGGAGGCTTACACCTGGCTGCACCCTATTGTTGTACCCCAAACGAGTGGACCTCATCGATAGCGGACTTAGGTGTTGGTGTACGTCTGAACCCGCTGTGGCTAATCGCTATATAAATGACGCAGTGAAGGATATATATCCACCTTCACTGGATTTGAAGGAAACTACAGATAACCCTACAGGTACATCGTATTTAGACCTATATCTCTATAAAAATGAAGCGGGCCTTCTCTCTCGTCGACTGTATGACAAAAGAGATGATTACAATTTCGACATCGTAAACTATCCCTTTCTGGACAGTAATATTCCAGTGGGACCTGCATATAGCGTATACATATGGCGTATAGATATCACGCCTAGTAGCATTTGCTAGATCCTGTGTTAAATGTGACGATTTTAATCAACGTCACAAAACATTGTTGCAGAAACTTATAAAACAGGGCTATTCCACCAAGCGCCTCCACTCAAAGTTTCTCAAATTTGGCGATACATATCGCATGCTGATAGCAAAATACGAACGTAGCGTGCAAGATCTATGGCGCTACGTTTCGTAACTTGTATCTAATTCCGCTTAACCTGGGGCTAGGGGCCGTATGAACCCATGTACTTCAAGATCCTCATGGTATTCATATGAACAGTCACAATCAAAGCGTGACTGAGATACATCATTCTTTAGATGACGACTTTAAAACGAATATTATGGATTAAGAATACTGATCAGCGATACGGATTTGATATTTTTGGAATATCATGATGTCTTGCCGGCATCATTGAAAACTGTTGACCGCTTCTTTCTTGCAGGAAACAAGCCTATGTTTATGTATACTATGATTGTCTTTTTGAATTTGGTGCTAATACTGTTATATGGAATATGGAATAGGTCTTTGGATTATGGACGCCGATATTCTCTAATGGACGACGGCTGAATTATGAATGACGGACCAGACGCTTTTAATTCAGACTGACAGATGATGGCATGCAGTTCTCAGTGTGATTGTTTCATGTTCAGGGAGCTTTCTATGGCCTTCATGTCAGTACACCTACCACTAACCTCGAGGAGAGCAAGTCCCAACCCCAGGAAAGACCCGAAGGTGAACGCCATTGTGGGGAAAAACCCCAGTACATCAAAAGACACGGAGATGAACGACACAGACAAGTCTGGACATGCCCAAAGGTCACGCCCCATTCACCCAAACCGGAAGTGACGTCATTTTTACATCCGGGTGAAATAAGGTCGGATTTAGCATTGACCTTATGGCGCAAGCGAGTATAACAAGTGCCACGCACGGTGTATAAAACCCTACCCAACAGGTACACTATAAAGCCACCTCTCTCACCGTTCGCTTTTCATTCCCCACCATGGCAGCGAGCGGAACAGAGCTTGCGTTATTCCAACTGACGTCCGACGTCTACCTCATCGTCAATGACGATCACCTGGAGCTGGTCCAAGACGCACCGCAGAAGGTAAAGATTTTGTTATCGCTATCAGGCTGGACTCTATTGACACGATTGTTACAGGGAAAAGACCCCGAAAGGGATTTCATGCACGTGGAAGTCGGCGTGCATATACGCAGGGGCGTCGTTAGGGGGGGGTCGTCCGGTGCGAACGACCCCCCCTTGGACGCGCCAAGAAAAAAAAAACAGAAGAAAAAGCAAAAACAAAAAAACAAAACAAAAAAAGCAAAAGGGGAAAGAAAGAAATAAAAAATGTCCGTCTCCAGGCTCGTAAGCATGCTCCGTTCCAGTAGTGACGCGTCAGTTCGCTCAACAATGGGTTTACCACGACTTCCCGTTTTATGGTAATAAAGTGGATTATGAACTGTAGCTCTGTTCATGAGACTCCACCCTTGACAGATACTGCAGGGGAACTCTCAACAGATAAAGCAGGCGAAGTTACTATTCAATTAATCATTAACACTAACTCGTGTGTTTTTTCCCTTCTGCTCGATGCGTGTGGATTTGATAATGAAGCATCGGCAGCCTCGGTCTACCGTTGGCGAAGTGCAAAAACGGGCAATAAACTGAAAGCTGTATATGTATAAGCTTTGCTGAAGGCTAAACTACATTCGTGATATTTCATTTCCGAAAAATATATCAGTTTAATTTTTTTCTAGTCAGTATTTTATCATGGCCACGTTTTAATGAGTGATATTAGTTTCATTTTTCTAGTCAGTATTTCACCATGGCCACGAGATATAGTCCATGATACACAGTTTGATATTCTACACAATATTATTGTGATATTTTCAGCAAAAGTTTAATGTTCACAGTCATGAAATGACATATGGATCGGAAAGTGATCTGATTTTAGTTTAGTTTTAATCATTTTAACATGGTTACAGTGGCGTCAGAAGCGGCCCCAGCCCCCCCCCCCCCCTCACTTTTAATTTAGGGGGGGCCTGAATATCTTTTGGCCACTCACTTTTCAGCATCCCTAACTGACCATGTCCCCACATCAAAATTACAGATAGAGTGCCAGGACGTGTAGTGATGTGTTATAGGCCCGTTTTGTTTGTGTTAAACCAGGAAGTCAAATGGAGTCCGGCATATTCTTCAATATCGATGCGGGTTTATGCGAAACAAATGTGAAAATAGAACCACAAATCTATATACATTGTGTTCAGATTTGTTTCCGGGAAAACGGGTAAATCGCATCTCCGGCAACCGGAGACCCCGGAGCTTCCGGGGATTAGGCGGCCCCTGGATCCTCGCCTGTCAGGCTCGCTCATTTTAGCTTTGTGTAAATGAATCGCTATCATATTGGTTTTAATGTGCTATGATCTATGATCTATGGTCATCCGTTTTTTGTGTGTTCTTTTTATGTGATAAATATAACTAAACAGTCAAATGGATTCAGGTATGAAGTATGATTTTTTTCAATATCGATGAGTGCTTATAAATGCGAAACATATCTGCATACATTACGTTCGAATTTATTTCTGGGAAAACGCTTAGAACGTGTCTCTGGAGATCTGGAACTACGGAGCTTCCGGGGCCTAAACGGCTCGTGGACCCTCGCCTGTTGGGCTGTGAGGATTTCCTTGTGTGAATGAATCGTATCTGTAGGCATATTGGTTTCCCTCCCAAGAACTATAAGTCATCGTTTTGTATGTTTTAAATATAACTAGAACGTCAATGATGAAGGCATGAGGTGCGATGTTTTCAATATCGATGCATGCTTATAATTGCGAAAAAAAATCGTGAAAATAGAATCATAAATGTGCATGCAAATGTGTGGTTTATTTCCGGAAAAGCGTTCAGAACGCATCTCCAGCTATCTAGGACCCCGGACCCCCGCCTGTTGGGCTGTGATAGTGGTCCCTCACTTCCAATTACGTTCCGACGCCACTGGGTTAGCCTACGAGGTATATAGGCCCAACGCATTATTATTGTGTTTTCAAGATGACAAGAGAATAAAATATTAGACTGATATTTCACAAATGACGTGTTAGTTTAATTGTTGGAAATCGCTCAGAATGCATCTCAGGCCATCTAATGTCTCAGAGCTGTATAATATAACCATAAATCTGCATACATTATGTTCAGATTTAATTCCGGGAAAACGCTTAGAATGCCTCTCCGGCGATCTAGGACCCCGGAGCTTCCGGGGCCTAGGCGGCCCCTGGACCCTCGCCTAAAGTGCTATGATAATCGACCCCCCTTTGAAAAATCCTAGCGACGCCCATGATACGCACTGCTGGAGAGGATTCCCTTTTTCCCCGGTTGGAACAGAGTGGAGGTCCCTATATCACACTCTGTCCACCCTTATGGATGGCACTGAAAGATGTACTCCCCGAGGTGGATGACTTACTACACCCCGAGGTGAAAGAAGGGACTGTGGCTACCCGGAGGCTTACACCTGGCTGCACCCTATTGTTGTATCCCAAACGAGTGGACCTCATCGATAGCGGACTTAGGTGTTGGTGTACGTCTGAACCCGCTGTGGATAATCGCTATATAAATGACGCAGTGAAGGATATATATCCACCTTCACTGGATTTGAAGGAAACTACAGAAAACCCTACAGGCACATCGTATTTAGACCTATATCTCTATAAAAATGAAGCGGGCCTTCTCTCTCGTCGACTGACAAAAGAGATGATTACAATTTCAACATCGTAAACTATCCCTTTCAGGACAGTAATATTCCAGTGGGACGTGCATATGGCGTATACATATCACGCCTAGTAGCATTTGCTAGATCCTGTGTTAAATGTGACGATTTTAATGAACGTCACAAAACATTGTTGCAGAAACTTATAAAACAGGGCTACACCACCAAGCGCCTCCACTCAAAGTTTCTCAAATTTGACGATACATATCGCATGCTGATAGCAAAATACGAGCGTAGCGTGCAAGATCTATGGCGTTACGTTTCGTATCTTGTGTCTAATTCCGCTTAACCCGGGGCTAGGGGCCGTATGAACCCATGTACTTCAAGATCCTCATGGTATTCATATGAACAGTCACAATCAAAGCGTGACTGAGATACATCATTCTTTAGATGACGACTTTAAAACGAATATTATGGATTACGAATACTGATCAGCGATACGGATTTGATATTTTTGGAATATCATGATGTCTTGCCGGTATCATTGAAAACTGTTGACCGCTTCTCTCTTGCAGGAAACAAGCCTATGTTTATGTGTACTATGATTGTCTTTTTGAATTTGGTGCTAATACTGTTATAGGGAATATGGAATAGGTCTTTGGATTATGGACGCGGATATTCTCTAATGGACGACGGCTGAATTATGAATGACGGACCAGACGCTTTTAATTCAGATTGACAGATGATGGCATGCAGTTCTCAGTGTGATTGTTTCATGTTCAGGGAGCTTTCTATGGCCTTCATGTCAGTACACCTACCACTAACCTCGAGGAGAGCAAGTCCCAACCCCAGGAAAGACCCGAAGGTGAACGCCATTGTGGGGAAAAACCCCAGTACATCAAAAGACACGGAGATGAACGACACAGACAAGTCTGGACATGTCCAAAGGTCACGCCCCATTCACCCAAACCGGAAGTGACGTCATTTTTACATCCGGGTGAAATACGGTCGGATTTAGCATTGACCTTATGGCGCAAGCGAGTATAACAAGTGCCACGCACGGTGTATAAAACCCTACCCAACAGGTACACTATAAAGCCACCTCTCTCACCGTTCGCTTTTCATTCCCCACCATGGCAGCGAGCGGAACAGAGCTTGCGTTATTCCAACTGACGTCCGACGTCTACCTCATCGTCAATGACGATCACCTGGAGCTGGTCCAAGACGCACCGCAGAAGGTGAAGATTTTGTTATCGCTATCAGGCTGGACTCTATTGACACGATTGTTACAGGGAAAAGACCCTGAAAGGGATTTCATGCACGTGGAAGTCGGCGTGCACATACGCACTGCTGGAGAGGATTCCCTTTTTCCCCGGTTGGAACAGAGTGGAGGTACCTATATCACACTCTGTCCACCCTTATGGATGGCACTGAAAGATGTACTCCCCGAGGTGGATGACTTACTACACCCCGAGGTGAAAGAAGGGACTGTGGCTACCCGGAGGCTTACACCTGGCTGCACCCTATTGTTGTACCCCAAACGAGTGGACCTCATCGATAGCGGACTTAGGTGTTGGTGTACGTCTGAACCCGCTGTGGATAATCGCTATATAAATGACGCAGTGAAGGATATATATCCACCTTCACTGGATTTGAAGGAAACTACAGAAAACCCTACAGGCACATCGTATTTAGACCTATATCTCTATATAAATGAAGCGGGCCTTCTCTCTCGTCGACTGACAAAAGAGATGATTACAATTTCAACATCGTAAACTATCCCTTTCAGGACAGTAATATTCCAGTGGGACGTGCATATGGCGTATACATATCACGCCTAGTAGCATTTGCTAGATCCTGTGTTAAATGTGACGATTTTAATGAACGTCACAAAACATTGTTGCAGAAACTTATAAAACAGGGCTACACCACCAAGCGCCTCCACTCAAAGTTTCTCAAATTTGGCGATACATATCGCATGCTGATAGCAAAATACGAACGTAGCGTGCAAGATCTATGGCGCTACGTTTCGTAACTTGTGTCTAATTCCGCTTAACCCGGGGCTAGGGGCCGTATGAACCCATGTACTTCAAGATCCTCATGGTATTCATATGAACAGTCACAATCAAAGCGTGACTGAGATACATCATTCTTTAGATGACGACTTTAAAACGAATATTATGGATTAGGAATACTGATCAGCGATACGGATTTGATATTTTTGGAATATCATGATGTCTTGCCGGTATCATTGAAAACTGTTGACCGCTTCTCTCTTGCAGGAAACAAGCCTATGTTTATGTGTACTATGATTGTCTTTTTGAATTTGGTGCTAATACTGTTATATGGAATATGGAATAGGTCTTTGGATTATGGACGCGGATATTCTCTAATGGACGACGGCTGAATTATGAATGACGGACCAGACGCTTTTAATTCAGACTGACAGATGATGGCATGCAGTTCTCAGTGTGATTGTTTCATGTTCAGGGAGCTTTCTATGGCCTTCATGTCAGTACACCTACCACTACCCTCGAGGAGAGCAAGTCCCAACCCCAGGAAAGACCCGAAGGTGAACGCCATTGTGGGGAAAAACCCCAGTACATCAAAAGACACGGAGATGAACGACACAGACAAGTCTGGACATGTCCAAAGGTCACGCCCCATTCACCCAAACCGGAAGTGACGTCATTTTTACATCCGGGTGAAATAAGGTCGGATTTAGCATTGACCTTATGGCGCAAGCGAGTATAACAAGTGCCACGCACGGTGTATAAAACCCTACCCAACAGGTACACTATAAAGCCACCTCTCTCACCGTTCGCTTTTCATTCCCCACCATGGCAGCGAGCGGAACAGAGCTTGCGTTATTCCAACTGACGTCCGACGTCTACCTCATCGTCAATGACGATCACCTGGAGCTGGTCCAAGACGCACCGCAGAAGGTGAAGATTTTGTTATCGCTATCAGGCTGGACTCTATTGACACGATTGTTACAGGGAAAAGACCCCGAAAGGGATTTCATGCACGTGGAAGTCGGCGTGCACATACGCACTGCTGGAGAGGATTCCCTTTTTCCCCGGTTGGAACAGAGTGGAGGTCCCTATATCACACTCTGTCCACCCTTATGGATGGCACTGAAAGATGTACTCCCCGAGGTGGATGACTTACTACACCCCGAGGTGAAAGAAGGGACTGTGGCTACCCGGAGGCTTACACCTGGCTGCACCCTATTGTTGTACCCCAAACGAGTGGACCTCATCGATAGCGGACTTAGGTGTTGGTGTACGTCTGAACCCGCTGTGGATAATCGCTATATAAATGACGCAGTGAAGGATATATATCCACCTTCACTGGATTTGAAGGAAACTACAGAAAACCCTACAGGCACATCGTATTTAGACCTATATCTCTATAAAAATGAAGCGGGCCTTCTCTCTCGTCGACTGACAAAAGAGATGATTACAATTTCGACATCGTAAACTATCCCTTTCAGGACAGTAATATTCCAGTGGGACGTGCATATGGCGTATACATATCACGCCTAGTAGCATTTGCTAGATCCTGTGTTAAATGTGACGATTTTAATGAACGTCACAAAACATTGTTGCAGAAACTTATAAAACAGGGCTACACCACCAAGCGCCTCCACTCAAAGTTTCTCAAATTTGGCGATACATATCGCATGCTGATAGCAAAATACGAGCGTAGCGTGCAAGATCTATGGCGTTACGTTTCGTAACTTGTGTCTAATTCCGCTTAACCCGGGGCTAGGGGCCGTATGAACCCATGTACTTCAAGATCCTCATGGTATTCATATGAACAGTCACAATCAAAGCGTGACTGAGATACATCATTCTTTAGATGACGACTTTAAAACGAATATTATGGATTAAGAATACTGATCAGCGATACGGATTTGATATTTTTGGAATATCATGATGTCTTGCCGGTATCATTGAAAACTGTTGACCGCTTCTCTCTTGCAGGAAACAAGCCTATGTTTATGTGTACTATGATTGTCTTTTTGAATTTGGTGCTAATACTGTTATATGGAATATGGAATAGGTCTTTGGATTATGGACGCGGATATTCTCTAATGGACGACGGCTGAATTATGAATGACGGACCAGACGCTTTTAATTCAGACTGACAGATGATGGCATGCAGTTCTCAGTGTGATTGTTTCATGTTCAGGGAGCTTTCTATGGCCTTCATGTCAGTACACCTACCACTACCCTCGAGGAGAGCAAGTCCCAACCCCAGGAAAGACCCGAAGGTGAACGCCATTGTGGGGAAAAACCCCAGTACATCAAAAGACACGGAGATGAACGACACAGACAAGTATGGACATGTCCAAAGGTTACGCCCCATTCACCCAAACCGGAAGTGACGTCATTTTTACATCCGGGTGAAATAAGGTCGGATTTAGCATTGACCTTATGGCGCAAGCGAGTATAACAAGTGCCACGCACGGTGTATAAAACCCTACCCAACAGGTACACTATAAAGCCACCTCTCTCACCGTTCGCTTTTCATTCCCCACCATGGCAGCGAGCGGAACAGAGCTTGCGTTATTCCAACTGACGTCCGACGTCTACCTCATCGTCAATGACGATCACCTGGAGCTGGTCCAAGACGCACCGCAGAAGGTGAAGATTTTGTTATCGCTATCAGGCTGGACTCTATTGACACGATTGTTACAGGGAAAAGACCCCGAAAGGGATTTCATGCACGTGGAAGTCGGCGTGCACATACGCACTGCTGGAGAGGATTCCCTTTTTCCCCGGTTGGAACAGAGTGGAGGTACCTATATCACACTCTGTCCACCCTTATGGATGGCACTGAAAGATGTACTCCCCGAGGTGGATGACTTACTACACCCCGAGGTGAAAGAAGGGACTGTGGCTACCCGGAGGCTTACACCTGGCTGCACCCTATTGTTGTACCCCAAACGAGTGGACCTCATCGATAGCGGACTTAGGTGTTGGTGTACGTCTGAACCCAAAGCGCACGTCTCTTTGTCACCGGAAGGATGGACTACCCAGACATTGTAGAAAAGCATATATTAAAAATATAAGAAACAAATATTTTTATGAGCCTAGAAGTCGAACCAACCCCTTTTTTATTTGTAACCCCATTTGCTTAACCACAATGTCACTTTATTATGACCATGTATTCGTCTGTCGTATATCCGTGATCATAATACTAATAGTACATCTTTTATTTTATAAATGGAGATTGCCCTTGAATTCTACAGACAATATATCTTGTGAGTTTTCATTCCCGAATATTCTTTCCGAATACAGTAGAATTCAGTTCATGCTTTTCTCGTAAGGCTCGCACGTGTGTTATAACATTTACGGATCAACGTCATGAGCAACCTGTAACCATCTCGGTCATCTGTACGTGGTAAGACTGACCCTGGAATCGTGTGTATCCATTTTCAGCCTACTTTCGGCAACGGGCAAGAGGGAATTTCCAGAAATCAATACCACGTGACTTGGTCAGCCAATCAGCTAAAGTCTACCGACGTAACCCCAACGTAACTCGCCATTTTCGAATCATGTGATGTCCTACTTGCTCAAAATTACAGATCCACCACACCTCTTGGATGATACGAAAGTTATTCATACCTATATCTTTTGTAAGCCCAGGCAATATCTGTTTCCAAAGTGGTATGAAAGCCTGTGATTTCTCAGATTTCTCCAGTCTGTTCTCCGCCGGATGAAGGCCGAACAGAATCCGGTAATATACCGGATATCGCTCCGCGATAATGGAGACACACGATTCGCAAACCATCTTATGGATGGTGAAGTGTACGCAAATGCGTCATGAGAGGCATTATGGGATATGACAGTAGTAGGGAAAGGTTAAATCGACGCATATTTCACCCGGATGTAAAAATGACGTCACTTCCGGTTGGGGTGAATGAGGCGTGACCTTTGGACATGTCTGGACTTGTTTGTTATGTACTGGGGGTTTTTCCCACAATGGCATGCCGCCATGTTGGAGCCGCCATTTTGGAACCGCCATTTTGAAGCCGCCATTTTGGAGCCGCCATTTTGGAGCAGCCATGGAGTCTCTTTGACCTTTGACCTCAGAAATGTGCATATGACGTCACTTCCGGTTCGGATGAATGAGGCGTGACCGTTGGACATGTCTAGACTTGTTTGTTATGTACTGGGGTTTTTCCCCACAATGGCATGCCGCCATTTTGGAGCTGCCATGTTGGAGCCGCCATTTTGGAGCCGCCATGTTGGAGCCGCAGAAATAGACGTTTTGGAGCTAGGGGAGCCACTAATGGGCCGATGGAGTCGTATGAGGTATCCATGTGAAGCCTATGTGAGGGGGCATCTGACTGGACTAGTGGCTCGAGCGTTGTCACCATTCTGCGCCATGGCAGCGAGCGGAACAGAGCTTGCGTTATTCCAACTGACGTCCGACGTCTACCTCATCGTCAATGACGATCACCTGGAGCTGGTCCAAGACGCACCGCAGAAGGTGAAGATTTTGTTATCGCTATCAGGCTGGGCTCTATTGACACGATTGTTTCAGGGAAAAGACCCCGAAAGGGATTTCATGCACGTGGAAGTCGGCGTGCACATACGCACTGCTGGAGAGGATTCCCTTTTTCCCCGGTTGGAACAGAGTGGAGGTCCCTATATCACACTCTGTCCACCCTTATGGATGGCACTGAAAGATGTACTCCCCGAGGTGGATGACTTACTACACCCCGAGGTGAAAGAAGGGACTGTGGCTACCCGGAGGCTTACACCTGGCTGCACACTATTGTTGTACCCCAAACGAGTGGACCTCATCGATAGCGGACTTAGGTGTTGGTGTACGTCTGAACCCAAAGCGCACGTCTCTTTGTCACCGGAAGGATGGACTACCCAGACATTGTAGAAAAGCATATATTAAAAATATAATAAACAAATATTTTTATGAGCCTAGAAGTCGAATCAACCCCTTTTTTATTTGTAACCCCATTTGCTTAACCACAATGTCACTTTATTATGACCATGTATTCGTCTGTCGTATATCCGTGATCATAATACTAATAGTACATCTTTTATTTTATAAATGGAGATTGCCCTTGAATTCTACAGACAATATATCTTGTGATTTTTCATTCCCGAATATTCTTTCCGAATACAGTAGAATTCAGTTCATGCTTTTCTCGTAAGGCTCGCACGTGTGTTATAACATTTACGGATCAACGTCATGAGCAACCTGTAACCATCTCGGTCATCTGTACGTGGTAAGACTGACCCTGGAATCGTGTGTATCCATTTTCAGCCTACTTTCGGCAACGGGCAAGAGGGAATTTTGCAGAAATCAATACCACGTGACTTGGTCAGCCAATCAGCTAAAGTCTACCGACGTAACCCCAACGTAACTCGCCATTTTCGAATCATGTGATGTCCTACTTGCTCAAAATTACAGATACATCACACCTCTTGGATGATACGAAAGTTATTCATACCTATATCTTTTGTAAGCCCAGGCAATATCTGTTTCCGAAGTGGTATGAAAGCCTGTCGATGTGTACATCCGACGCGGCCCTTTCTTTGCTCAATTGGTTCGGCTAGATGGAGGTAGAGTGCATTTTACCCTTGACCCTGATCTATGGTCTGCATTGGAAGATGCCGTGGTAGATGTGGATCAAGTGCTTATCAAGCGGTCATCAGACGAGTTGGACTGGTCATTTACCATGGACACTGTAGAAGCCCACGAAGAAAATCAGAAAGAAACTCCGGCCCAAGATATACCCGTTATAAATAAACGATAGAGCCAGGGTCCATCATCATTTGTCACCATGAAGCGCTGGGAGAAGGTGTTGGATAACCTATACTACAGTCCCGACAGTCCGGCGGCCTATAGTGCATTGTCGGCTCTCTATCGAGCGGCCAGACCCCAGGGGATACAACGTGCCCAAGTCCGAGATTGGTTAAGAAAACAAGACACCTATACCTTACATCGAGCTGTCCGTCTCCATTTTCTACGGAACCGGGTCATCGTGGGAGGAATAGATGCCCAGTGGCAAGCGGATTTGGTCGATATGAGCGCCTTTGCCAAACACAACGATGGGAATCGGTATATCTTGACGTGCATCGATATCCTATTCAAGTATGCGTGGGTGGTACCCATCCGGACGAAAACGGGGGCGAATCTCATAGCGGCGTTCAAAGACATCTTCAAGACCGGGCGCAAACCTTTGTATTTGCAAACCGACGAAGGCACGGAATTCCTCAACAGACCGTTCCAACAGTTTCTGAAAGCCCAGAAGGTGTTTTTCTTCCATACGTACAACGAGACCAAGGCTTCCGTGGTGGAAAGGTTCAACAGGACATTCAAATGCCGCATGTATAAATATTTCACCTATAAGAATACAAGGCGGTACATCGATGTTCTCCCGAAACTTGTGAGTGGTTACAATCGAGCCTATCATCGGAGTATAGAGAGAGACCCCATTACCGTGACCCAACGCAATGAAGCCCAAGTCCGGCGTGTCTTGTACCCCAGGCCATCGCAGCGAACGCCGAAGGCGGTGTACAAGGTCGGGGACCCTGTACGGATCAGTAAAGTCAAGGGCAAGTTCGAGAAAAGTTACTTGCCCAACTGGAGCGATGAGCACTTCCTGATTAAACGGCGCCTACCCCAACAGCAGCGAGTCTATGAACTGGAAGATCTTCAAGGGGAACCGTTGCTAGGGACGTTTTACGAGATGGAATTACAGCCTGTCGTAAAAACACAGCAAGACTACTACACGGTGGAGCAGATTTTGAAAACGGAACGTGGACGTGGCAAACTGTTTCATTTCGTCAAATGGCAAGGTTGGCCCAGTTCCGTCAATTCCTGGGTCGCTGCCAACCAGGTGAAACGACTATAAAGCCAGACACCACTGCCGTCATCCTTCATTCCACGTCCGACCACAGTGCTATGGACAAACAGCAGCTGCCTCTGAACACAGCGTCTCCCAAAACGCGCAAAGCGCAAGTGGGCTTTGTGGTGATAGTGCTAACCCTGCTGAGTGTGTTGTACGGAGGTGTGTTTTACGACGTAGCCTATGTCAGCACGCTACTTAACCAACTGAGAACACCAGCCATCAGTGAAACCAGTCTACAGATAGCACCAGTCAACCCCGTATCGAGCCCAGTCACCACCACACCCCGTGTACAAGCCACGTCGAGCTCCACACCAAGCTCAACATCTACACCAAGTACACCCAGTACGTCTGAAGACCCACCGGCTTTCATCCCTCACAGTGAACAGACAACGACGACGGACGTTGTACCCACCACCACCATCATCACTCGCAGTGAACAGACAACAACGACCGACGTTGTACCCACCACCACGACCACTCCAGTTCACTCGTACGAAATTTACAAGAGCGGGTTACCACGACAACGGATACACCTCGAACCATGGACCCTCGGTGGCAGCATCCCTTCACGTGTCTCATCGCAGGACCGACGGGCTCCGGCAAAACGCACTTCGTCCGGAAGCTCCTTCAACACGCCGACAGCATGATCACCCCACCCATTGCCCGAGTCGTGTGGTGTTATGGAGAATGGCAGGAAGCGTATGCAGCAATGCCCCACATCACGTTCGTGGAAGGCCTACCCAACCTGGCCGATTTGGAACCCGACACCTTGGTGGTTCTGGATGATCTCATGGCGGAGACGGATGCGCGGGTCACCCAACTCTTTACCAAAGGCAGCCACCATCGACGGCTCAGCATCATCTACATTGTGCAGAATCTGTTCAGTAAAAACAAAGAACATCGGAACATCAGCTTAAATGCCCACTACCTGGTGGTCTTCAAAAACCCGAGAGATACCACTCAACTGCTGCACCTGGCGAGACAGATATATCCCGGCCGCACACCGTTTGCGTTGGAAGCCTTTAAAGATGCCACAACCCCTCAGCACGGGTATATGCTCTTCGACCTCAAGCAAGCCACCCCCGACCACCTTCGACTACGGACCGGCATCTTTCCCGGAGAGACCCACCACGTGTACGTACAAAAATAATGTAAACACATCCACAGTGGCGCCCCCAGCTGGAGTGTGTGTTTGATGATGGGGATAATAAAAAGAATTAATACCACAGCATGATTGACTGTGTCTCTGTTCTCTGAAGTAGATAAAAAGAGCAGAGTTGTGGGTTCTAGCATTAGTTGTACATGATGTCTGTGCGAGTACGGAAGCACGCTCCCACGCTCCGTGTATTGAAGACGGCCCCACCCGAGTTGGTCCGAACCATTGTACGCCGTGCGGACCCTGACCTTGTACGCTGTCTGTGCGAGATCGGGTACAACCTGTTAAAAGGCAACGTACCACTGACTCCGGCTCAGAAGACCAAGTTGGCCAAGCATAAGACAGGTCTCCGAACCCTAGTCCAGAAGCGGGTCCCACAAACACAAAAGAAAAAGGTCCTTCAGGAGGTAAAAGCATTTTGGGAAAGGTATTGCGCCACTATTTCTAAGAACTCTGGCGTGGAATGTATGTGGATATTGAAAAACTCAAAATATCTTACGGAAGAACTTGATGCTAAAGGTCACATACCGTACCGACATGTATCCACATGGGATTTCTCGACTCTCTATACTACAATCCCTCATCAGGACCTTATTGACCGTATAAGTTCATTAATAGTATCTGTGTTCAAGAAAACTGATCGTAGATATATTAATGTCGGAAGCCATAATTACTTCCTTAGCTGACTACAAGAGACATCATTTATGGGATGTTTCTTTGTTTATAGAGTTGCTTGAATTTCTTATTAAAAATATCTTTGTGAAATTTGACCACACAAAATATCAACAGCATATAGGTATTCCAACGGGTACTAATTGTGCACCTCTGTTGGCTGACCTATATCTGATCTCTTATGAATATGATTACATGTATATGCAGGCGCTTTCAAAAACCGATCAATTCAAAGCCCGTTCCTTCTCACCAAACGCTATATAGAAGATCTTCTTGCTGTGAATAATTGCTATATAAATGACGCAGTGAAGGATATATATCCACCTTCACTGGATTTGAAGGAAATTACAGATAGCCCTACAGGCACATCTTATTTAGATCTCTATCTCAAAAATGAAGCGGGCATTCTCCTCTCGTCGACTTTATGACAAAAGAGATGATTACAATTTGACATCGTAAACTATCCCTTTTTGGATAGCATTATTCAGTGGGACCTGCATATGGCGTATACATATCTCGCTTAGTAGCATTTGCTAGATTCCTGTGTTAAATGATGATTTTAACCAACGTCACAAAACATTGTTGCAGAAACTTATAAAACAGGGCTATTCCACCAAGCGCCTCCACTCAAAGTTTCTCAAATTTGGCGATACATATCGCATGCTGATAGCAAAATACGAGCGTAGCGTGCAAGATCTATGGCGTTACGTTTCGTAACTTATATCTAATTCCGCTTCACCCGGGGCTAGGGGCCGTATGAACCCATGTAATTCAAGATCCTCATGGCTCATATGAACAGTCACAATCAAAGCGTGACTGAGATACATCATTCTTTAGATGACGTCTTTACAACGAATATTATGGATTAAGAATACTGATCAGCGATACGGATTTGATATTTTTGGAACATCATGATGTCTTGCCGGCATCATTGAAAACTGTTGACCGCTTCTCTCTTGCAGGAAACAAGCTTATGTTTATGTATACTATGATGGAATATGAAATAGGTCTTTGGATTATGGACGCGGATATTCTCTAATGGACGACGGCTGGATTATGAATGACGGACTAGACGCTTGTAATTACAGAAAGGCGGCTTTCTCGGGGCCATCTTAGCACCGTTGGCCGCTTCCGTGTTGGGTCCAGTATTGGGTGGACTCTTCGGCCGACAATGAACCACACGAAAAAATGGTCCTCGTCGAACCACGGTTCCTTCAAAACCTCCAATCGCCCTACCCTGTCCTACCTACGGTGAAGACCATAAACACCCTCGATGAAGAGATGCAACAGATCTTACAAAGCGACAGTGAGAAAGTACAACGGTACAATGAGACGCTTCAACGGTACATGACGTTCATGGACCAATACAAAACCCTCTCTACCCCACCACCACCACCACCACCAACACCACCACCACCACCACGTGACACACCGCCGAACTCAGCACCGCTCCAACAGCCGCCATTACCAGGGATAGCACCCACGGCCCCACAGTGGGTGGAAGACGAAGTGCTGAAGAGTGTACCTGCATCGTTCAAGAAACAAGCTGGGCTGGTATTACAACGGATGAAACAGAATCCTAACATGACTTGGAATGATAAAGGCGAACTCCTGGTACAGAATCAGGTGGTCCCCGGCACCCACATGACGGATTTAGTGAATGACCTGATGCGTAAACGCAGATCGCACACGGATCCTCGAGGATGGGAGGTCTTCGCTCAAGGCTTGAAAGACATGCATGTACCACAGGAATTGGTGGGGAACCCCCACCGCTGGGCCTTTATGCAGCGAACCCAGCAATCGCCGAGTGGCCCACTACCTTCTTGGGAATCCGAATGGGAACCGGAGTCACCCCCCAAAACTCCACCACCACAACGGGCACCTTCTTTTCAAACCTTTAAAAAACCATCCTTGATCAGGACACCCCACATCTCCAGAGCCGTGACACGTAGCAAGTCAACGCGACGAACACGACGCCGGACACAACCGCCCAAGGCCTGGAACACCTATTAAAACCAACAGCAGCAGCAGGACAGCTCAGTCGCCATGTTTTACCTCACCCTACCCAGTAACAGTTCGCTGGATGTGTTTCCTGACAACACCGTGGCCAAGTACGTCACCCAGTTACCGCAACCGTTGCATTTACCTGGACGATGGGAATGTGGCCTCGTCGATATCCAATACCCTTACTCGTGGTACAACGTGCGAGCCAATGAAGTGTGGTACGAGGTGACCTACGAAGGAAAAGACACCCGACTCACCCTCCCTGAAGGCCAATACGATACTCCCAAGGAGTTCATGGGTGGGCTGTCAAGACTGTTGCATTATAAGGCTCTACGGGAGGTCACGAATACTTCAAAACCCATCAAAGACTATCCCTTCAAGAATCACGTGGACTTCGATTACAACGCACACAACGACAAGGCACAGCTTATCGTCACCGCCAACGCGAGTGTCGTACTGAGTCCTATCCTACAGCAAATGCTGGGTTTCGATCTACGGACGTTCGCTGGTCCCACCGCCCACCAAGGCGAGATCCCGATGGATATGAAGTCGGGTATGTACGGACTCTACGTCTACTCGGACGTGGTGGACAACCACATCGTGGGCGATATCAACACACCTCTGTTACGGGTGGTGCCCATTAAAAAGTTGTATGGAGATCAAGTCACCCACAGTTTCACCCACATGCTCTACCTGCCCGTACGACAAACCCACATCAACACGATCACGGTGGATATAAGAGACGACACGGGACGACCGGTGGCATTCGACCGCGGGAAAGTGGTGCTGACACTTCATTTTCGACAAACACGTGCTCCCCACTTTGTATAATGAAGGTGCCTTACGAGTGCGATGTACGCAGCTATATGGACTATTATGCCCAACAGGCCGGGGGTGGCTTTCCGGTTTTCAGTGGTGCACGCATGCAACGTGGACATGGACTGGGGAACATACTCGGGAGCATCGTCAAAACGTTCCTGCCCTTGGTGACGCGTGGGGTGAAAGCAATCGGCAAACAAGCGGTACGCAGTGGACTGCAAGCGGCCGGTGATGTCTTGGGGGTACGGCACCCAAAGAAGCCTTGAAACGGCGGGCCAAAGAAGCGGGAGGCGTCTTGGTGGCCAAAGCACAACGCACCGTAGGGAATAAAAGACCTGCCCCACCGAGACCACGCACCAGTCGACGACCGACCCAGCGACGACGCACATCGAAGACCCGGGATATCTTTTCTTAAACATATCCTTGATCCACGCCGAGTCCTGCCCCTCCACCAACAGTGAATTTGATTTGTGGACCGTCCCGCCCACACAGACCAGTACCGAACAAGGATTACGGGTGTAGCATCTCCCGCTGTCCAGCATCAACGCAACAGGGCCCATCGAGTTCACCATCAGTAATGCGGATACGGCCTATGTGGATTTAGCCCATACATACTTGTATGTGAAAGCCAAGATCGTCAATGGAGATGGCACCAGAATCGCCGACCAAGCAACGGTGGGCCCGACGAATCTCTGGCTGCACTCGATGTTTCAACAGGTGGATATATTTCTCAGCGACAAACTCATCAGTGACTCGACCAACACGTACCCCTATCGAGCCTACATCGAGACGCTGTTGTCGCATGGACGAGAGGCTAAAAAATCTCAACTGACAGCCGCTTTATTCTACCAGTACAAAGCCGAGCACATGCGCGCAGAGAACGACAATACGGGATATAGCAAACGGAAGGCTTTGACCGCGAACGGCGTCGCGGTGGATCTCATGGGTCGACTGCACGCAGACATGTTCATGCAAGACCGATACCTCTTGAACAAGATCCCCATCAAAATCCGACTGATACGGGCGCCTCCGACCTTCGCCTTGATGGCCACTAACGTAGACGGGCATGTGCTGACTATAAGATTGTCATCGAAGACGCAGTCCTGTATGTCCGAAAAGTGAAACCGAATCCAGCCGTTCAATTGGGACACATGAAAGCCTTGGAAACAAAACCAGCCCAGTACCCTATCCGACGTGTGCAAACCAAAGTGTTCTCTGTGTCTGCTGGAAATATGAGCGCCAACAAAGACAACCTGTTCCTGGGGAACTACCCAAGCGATTGGTCCTGGCCTGTGTGGAAAATACCAGTTTCAGTGGAGCCTACCCAGAGAATCCGTTTGACTTTAAACATTTCGGCATCAATTTTGTGGCCCTGCATGTGGATGGACAACAGGTGCCAGCCACGGCCCTAACACCGAACTTTGGGCGCGCGAATTTCATTCGAGCCTATCAGAGCCTGTTTACAGCCACCGGTCAAATCAACCAGGACGAAGGGAATATGATCAGTCGGGAGGACTACGCGAACGGATACACGTTATTCTGTTTCGATTTGACCCCCACCTTAGAGAACGACCATCAGCTGGCCCTCGCCAAGCAAGGCAATTTACGGTTGGAAATCCACTTTCAACGAGCCCTCCGGAGCACCGTCAATGTGATCTGCTACGCCGAGTTTGACAACATCATTCAAGTGGACAAGGCGCGCAACATCCTGTGTGACTTCTCCACCTAACATGGATACAGACCAGATAACCACCGTGCTGGAGAATGACCCAGAGACACGTATGGTGTTTCAAGGGGTGTTCGCCCGAGATGTGTTCCCATTAGACCGTATGTATCCTGCTGCTTACGTTCTCAACACGGACCCGATGGATCGGCCCGGTGAACATTGGGTGGGCGTGTACTTGACACAACAGCAGGGCGAATACTTTGACCCGTACGGCCTGCCACCCCTCCATCCCGATTTAAAAGACTTCATGGATCAAGGCACAGAGACGTGGTGTTGGAACAGTCAAACGTTGCAAAGCCTGACCAGTAGCGTGTGCGGACAATATTGCTTGTTTTACCTGTACCATCGATGCCGGGGAAGACCCCTATCTACCATCGTACAGATGTTTGACGAGTACCCCAAGGCCGAGGACCGCGATGTACTCGTATATGACTGGGCCGCCCATCATTTCGATGTACAAGCCCCGTTCTGGGCTTAAGTTCTTTCAATGTACAACGCCCGCTGTTCTGGGCTTAAGTTTACAAGCCCCCTGTTCTGGGCTTCAGTTCTTTCAATGTACAAGCCCCCTGTTCTGGGCTTCAGTTCTTTCAATGCACAAGCCCCTTGTTCTGGGCTTCAGTTTTCACGTGGTTGTTCTCACGTTGTTGTTGTTCACTGAATAAAAAAATGAGATCTCACCAAAAACCCCTGTCTTGTGTGTTTTATTCATAATGCATAAATGCCCAATGTGGAGATTCAGTCAAACTGAAATCAGTGGTGTAGGATGGGGCCAAAATGTAACCCATCAATGTTAGAATGCAAGCGCACTATAGTAAAATAGAGAGCCAATGAAATCAGCCCACAGACCAAGTACGTGTTTTGGTCTAGGTTTGGAGCGGGCATTTCATTGAGGTGCGTGTAAAGGAAGACGGTGAGTGAAGACTCGTCCAACACGTATAGATTAAGTTTATTACTATAAGTTCTATGTATTTTTAAATATGGGAAAACCCGGATGTAAGATGAGAACCCGGATGTAAAACCATAGTACCCAGATGAAAGATGGGGAAAACCCACTGGGAAACCCGGATGTTGAGAAGAACCCGGATGTAGGCGCGGACGTAGGCGAAAGCATCCTAGTACCCGGATGGAGGCGTAGACGTGTACCTAGTACCCGTCCATTGGTTCTTATATCGATCGCTCATTGGCTCTTTTTCTCGACCGCTGATTGGTCCAAATGGAACTGCCCATCCTTCCCAGGTTAATTTACAATCCCCTTTTCTTTGACCTTTTGATCCGACATGCTTCCGCGCACTGCCGGTGATGACGCGCACTTCCGGAGAACCCTCGCGCGCGCGCGCTGCGGCCGGGGCCGGGCCGGGAAAGTTGGAGGTAGTATTTGAGCATTCTGAAAAACCGGAAGTGACGTCACACACACTTGCGCAGACCCACCAAACCACGTGAATGTTAGTCCAGGTGAATGCTCCCCCACCTAGGATTCACATGGACACCTCACTCGACACAATAGGCCGATGAGGGGCCCACCTAGACCCCAAAAACGTCTATTTCCATACCCTTTGGCTACCGCGCATGCGCAGAATGACCCTATGTCTACCCCACATCCACGCCATCAGATGCTCCATTACATAGGCTTCACATGGATACATCACACGACCCATTCGAACCGTGAATAGCCCATCTCTAACCCAAACACATCCACACACACCCCCAAAATGCCTGCTTTCTCTACTACGACCAGACTGCGCATGCGCAGACTATTGACAACGTACGAACCATTAGTGTAGTCAAGTGCTCCTGCATGAGAGCTTCACAAGGATACCTCACTCGACCCCATCGGACCATTAGTGGCCCACCTAGATCCCAACACGTCCACCCCGTATGGACCAATACACCCATAGCCATGCAGTATAGGCCTATGGGCCTACCCAGGCCGCGGTGACTTTTTCCAAAAATTTCACCGTTTTGTGCCGGGACACTTCCTATCATGTTTGTCTTGACGAGACTAAGAAAACAAATCCAAACAACCATACCGCAAATGTCTAGAAGTAGGTTTCCCAGTGGGGCAAACATTGGTCCTATACCCCTAGTATGGGATTATATGGGTCTCCCTGAACTTTTTCCAAAATTTCAACGATTCGCTCCGCGACACTTCCTATCATGTTTGTCTTGACGAGACTAAGAAAACGAGACCCCACAACCTATACCGCAAATGTCGAGAAGTAGGTTTCCCAGGATGGTCCTATACCCCCCACACCCCATATAGGCATTTTCTCGTAATTTAGGATAAAGTCCGTGTTCCGTATTTTTTCAGGAAAAATTTTACATACACCCACCCTGGAACTAGGGGGAGATAACTCTATTGATAGGCAAGCCCCGTTAAGCCCGGCGACCTATATACCCCCCATACCCATATAGGCATTTTCCCGTAATTTAGGATAAAGTCCGTGTTCCGTTTTTTTTCAGGAAATATTTTACATGCACCCACCCATGACTGGATGCCCCTTCACATAGGCTTCACATGGATACCTCATACGGCTCCATCGGCCCATTAGGGACTCCCCTAGATCCCAAAACGTCTATTTCCATACCCTTGGTCCACCGCGCATGCGCAGAATGGTGACAACGCTCGAGCCACTAGTCCAGTCAGATGCCCCCTCACATAGGCTTCACATGGACACCTCATACGACTCCATCGGCCCATTAGTGGCTCCCCTAGCTCCAAAACGTCTATTTCTGCGGCTCCAACATGGCGGCTCCAAAATGGCGGCTCCAACATGGCGGCTCCAAAATGGCGGCATGCCATTGTGGGGAAAAACCCCCAGTACATAACAAACAAGTCTAGACATGTCCAAAGGTCACGCCTCATTCACCCCAACCGGAAGTGACGTCATATGCAAATTTCTGAGGTCAAAGGTCAATGAGACTCCATGGCTGCTCCAAAATGGCGGCTCCAACATGGCGGCATGCCATTGTGGGGAAAAACCCCAGTACATAACAAACAAGTCTAGACATGTCCAAAGGTCACGCCTCATTCACCCCAACCGGAAGTGACGTCATTTTTACATCCGGGTGAAATATGCGTCGATTTAACCTTTCCCTACTACTGATGACGTCGCCGCCAAGGCGAAGGTCACAGGACCCGGGGCCAGTCTCTATGTATCCCAACGTTATTAATAGAGACGGGTATCCAGTCTAGTCGTCATGTTCGTTTACTGTGGCAACAGATGACCTTGGATCAACTCGGGCAAAGTCCGTGAGACCCGTACAGCGCTAAATGGAGAGGCCTGCGAAGCAGGACGTATTAATGACTGCCTGGTAGAGCTTGATACAAAAACAGGCCTTTAACACACCACGACACGCTCGCAGCAATAATGTCTGATTTTTATGGTGCTCTATTTGGGCCAAGTTTGCGTCGCGTGGCGACTTTTAGAAACTCGCAACTCGCCACGCGCCGTGGACCTCTCCGGCGCGCGGCGACTGGCGACTTCTGCTATCTCTTAACCTGCAAAAACTCGCCAGTCGCCACCCGCCGTAAAACACGGCGAGTTTCGCTCTATCTCTTAACCTGAAAAAACTCGCCGCGCGCCACTCGCCGGATGAACCACGGCGCACGGCGACTGGCGACTTTTGACTGTAGTGAAACTCGCCACTCGCCACGCGCCGTGGACATCTCCGGCGCGCGGCGACTGGCGACTTTCTGCTATCTCTTAACCTGCAAAAACTCGCCAGTCGCCACGCGCCGTAAAACACGGCGAGTTTCGCTCTATCTCTTAACTTGGAAAAACTCGCCGCGCGCCACTCGCCGGACAAACCACGGCGCGCGGCGACTGACGACTTTTGACTTCTGGAATTCTCAGGACTTTTTCTCAAGTGCGCATGCCCGAGGAGCATCAATTATGCAGTTGCAATATCATAAATCACAGTCGCGATCTCATCGAATTTGAGGAAGTAAAAAAAATATGGAAACTGTTGAAAGAAATACGTCTTTTCATCTTTAAAAATAGGGTCTTGATAGTTTGTAGGGTTTGTGATACAGGAAATATCAACCCAACAAAGAGCCGCTCTATGGATTAAAACAGCAATAAAGGATCTCAGTAGTATACAAGGGCTAAATTGAGGGAATAGCGCTTCACTGCGCATGCGCAGAACTTGTGATGGGGTGTGTGCGCATGCGTGTGTGTGTGTGCTGGGTACAAGATGGCGGCCACATGTGTGTGTGTGTGCTGGGTACAAGATGGCGGCCTAATGTGTGTGTGCTGGGTACAAGATGGCGGCCACATGTGTGTGTGTGCTGGGTACAAGATGGCGGCCACATGTGTGTGTGTGTTGGGGTGACTGGGTACAATGTGTGCTGGGTACAAGATGGCGGCCACATGTGTAGGTGCTGGGTACAAGATGGCGGCCACATGTGTGTGTGTGTGTGCTGGGTACAAGATGGCGGCCACATGTGTGTGTTGGGGTGAATGGGTACAATGTGTGCTGGGTACAAGATGGCGGCCACATGTGTAGGTGCTGGGTACAAGATGGCGGCCTAATGTGTGTGTGTGTGTGCTGGGTACAAGATGGCGGCTTTGTGTGTGTGTTGGGGTCAATGGGTACAGTGCTGGGTACAAGATGGCGGCAATATACATGTTATGTATGGGTACAAGATGGCGGCCACATGTGTGGGATTGCTGGGTACAAGATGGTGGATTATAGAAAAACGTATAAAAGGAATCCATTTTTAGGGTAGGGGTGCATTCAATCTGACTTACCTGACCTGTCTGCCTGCCTGCCTGCCTGCCTGCCTGCTTGCCTATCCGCTTGTATGAGACGAAAAGCATGAGACGTGGAGAAGATTTTCCCTTTGATCCAGCAGTACCACCGGTTGAAGTCTTGCCTGAAGATGAGCGTGTCAGGGCCATTTATCAACGTCACTGGGCTACCATACGCCATTGTTTCCACCGTGACCGTCGTCTATTGGACTTGTATAACTACCGACTCCAGGACCTCACGTATCTTCCTACTTACGCCGAGAACATTTTCAGAGATCAGGTCACTGCCTTCAAGTTTAATGTGACATTCGGGTATATCTTACGGCACAAAAAGACGGACCAACTGCGGTATTTCTATCCCAGTAATAATTCGTATGTGTTTGACCAGCCGTTCACCATCACGGGTGCGATTTCTCTGGAGCCACTCATCGACCAATTGACTACGTTGGATCCATTGGAATGGGCTCGGTTGCAACGCCCCAATACCCAATGGTTGGTGGAAATGGTGACCAACGTCACATTTTTCGTCACGAAAATGAGAGATCATCCTATCGGTGCTCCTGTACTACTTCCTCCGTGGTTGCTTCATCGACACGGCCTGTATGCATTAACAGCAGGAAAAAAGGGAAATGACCGGAAATGTCTGTTTCGGTGTTTGGCCGTGCATGTGGACGAGTGTGACCCCAAGAGTTGTGACACAGTGGCCGATGGCTATTGGGAACAGTATTTAGAGCAGCAAGACATGGATAAGCGGCACTTCCGTGGAGTGCCTTTGAAGAATTTGGATGACGTGGAAACATTGTTCGACATTAATATCTTTGTCTATCGATTACGATGCGAGGACGATACATTTGTGGCTGAATTGGTTCGGCGATCAACAGAACGGTATGCTGCTACGATGAAAGTCAATGTGTTCGACAACGGTGGCGTGAGTCATTTTTCGCTGATCTCCAATATGAGCCAGTACGCTCAGTCTTTCAGTTGTGCGCAATGCCATCGGGTCTTCAAAGAATCGTCCAAATTACAGCGCCACGAGAAAATTTGTGACAACAGTGTCAAGCGAGTATATCCGGGTGGTGTGTATCATAATACGCCTACTATTTTCCAGGAACTGGCCGATGAGGGTGTGATGATACCGGAAGAGGACCGTTATTTTCCCTACCGGGCGTGTTACGATTTTGAGGCCCTGTTGGAGCCCATGGACATGTTTTCAGCCAAAACGCAGTGGACGCAGCGCCATATTCCTCTGAGTGTCAGTATTTCCAGCAACGTACCTGGCTATGACGCTGCGCCTGTGTGTTTCGTGTCCACGGGGGACTCCCATGAGTTGATCACCCGCATGATGGAGTATTTAGAGCAAGTCAGTGCGGCTAGTACGGAATTGTTGGTGGCCAAGTTTCAGGACGTACTGGACCAACTGGACGACTGCATTCCTGTACCGGGTGTAGCGTTCAGCGATGATGAAGAGTCCGAGTCCGAGTCCGAGTCCCTGCAGTCGCAGCCTCTGCAGTCGCAGGATGTTCCCCTACCTAAACCGTATGCGGAGAAATTGAAAGTGCGCTTTCTACAATACCTAGGCCAGTTACCGGTGCTCGGGTTTAATTCTGGACGCTATGATTTGAACATGGTGAAAGAATTTCTCTACCCTTACTTGGCCCAGGCGAATACCCTCAAGTGCGTGATCAAGAAGATCAACAACCACATGGCCCTGACTACCACGTCACTGCATTTCCTGGATGTACGGAACTATTTAGCTCCTAATTGTAGCTATGATCAGTGGGTCAAGGCCTATAACTGTGCACAAACCAAAGGGAGGTTCCCTTACACGTATATATCATCGCTCGACCGTTTGCAGGAAACACAGTTACCATCCCGGCACGCCTTCTTTGATGATTTGAAGCAAGTGGAATGTCCGGAAGACACGTACCGGGAACTACAGCAGGTATGGAACGATGAACATATGCAGACGTTGCGAGATTTCCTGATATGGTATAATAACCTAGATGTAGTTCCTTTCCTGGAAGCGGCCGAGAAAATGGTGCAACTCTTTCGTCGCCAAATGCATGTGGACATCTTTAAAGAGTGCTTGAGTTTACCGGGTCTAGCCCTTCGTCATTTGTTTCAAGAGTGTTCCACCTACTTCTCGCTGGTACAACAGAAAGATGCAGACATGCATGATTGTTTAAAGAAGAACATTGTGGGTGGACCTAGCCTTATTTTTCACCGTTATCACGAGAAGGATGTCACGACTTTGCCCAGTGGGAAACCCTGTGCCAAAATCATTGGCTTTGACGCTAATGCCTTGTACTTGTGGTCACTCGCTCAACCCATGCCCAGCGGGCATTATACGCGTTGATGGGCAGACGGTCAACATTTCACACCTCAACGGTCACCTTACAAACATCTCGCCGACCAGTGGTTGGAATGGGAAGCCTATCGACGGGGAATTTATATACGACACCAGACCAACGCCACAGAGAAGCGGATAGGAGATCGTCGACTCCCCGTCGATGGGTTTGCCCTTGTACAAGGAACACCGACCGTTTTCCAGTTTTACGGGTGGTACTGGCACGGCCACGAATGCCATTTCAGCGCTGGCCGCTTCAATGAGCGACGTGGGAAAACACCCGAAGAATTACGCGACGAAGTGGTGGTGAACGGAGATTACGTGAAAGAGCGAGGATTCAAGCTGATTGAGATGTGGGAGTGTGAATTTCACACCATGTGCCAGGCCCTCCCCCATTTACAACGGTTCCTAAAAGAGCGTGAGTACCCCTTGAGTCGTCGGCGATTGCTAAGTCTGCCACAGATGTTGGACGCCATTCGTTCGGGGCAGCTCTATGGTTTTGTAGAATGCGACCTCCATGTTCCCGACACTCTCAAGCCTCTCTTCGCCCAGTGTCCGCCCATCTTTAAGAACACGCTAGAGGGTCGGGCGGACATTGGGGACACCATGAGCACCTATGCAGAACAACACGAGTGTTGGTCTCAACCACGCCGTATGTTAATTGGGAGTATGTGGGCCGAGAAAATCTTGCTGGGCACACCCTTACTGCAGTGGTACATGAACCACGGTTTGCAAATTACTCAAATATATCAAGTGATACAGTACGTACCTGAGGCTTGTTTTGCGGAGAATGCCGACCTCGTGACGTCGGCCCGGCGTCAAGGTGATGAATACCCGAGTCAGGCCATCATCGCTGAATCTTGGAAGCTCACTGGCAATGGTTATTATGGAAAAACAGTAACCAACCAGGATAAGCACGTCAACGTGAACATTTGTACGACTACCCAAGCCCGCAAAAGAGTGAATTCTCCTCTTTTTCGATCCGTGGAGGTGATCGATGACGACACCTATGAAGTCACTACAGCCAAGAAGACTATTCGATATAATTTACCCCTGCAGATTGGATGTATGGTCTATCAGGTGGCCAAGTTGAGGATGCTGGAATTCATCTATGATTTTATGGGTGTCTATTTTAACCCCTCAGACTGGCAGTTGATGGAGATGGACACAGATTCGGCCTACATGGCCGTCTCCAACGCCGATTGGGAGTCCCTGGTGAAACCCGAGTTAAGGTATCAGTATGAAGCCGAACGGGATCAATGACTACCCCGACGCGATCACTACACCTACGACAAGCGGACACCCGGTCTGTTTAAACTAGAGTGGAGCGGGGATGCTATGATTGCGCTCTCCTCTAAGACCTACTACTGTTACGGAGGAGATGGAGGAGAGGAAAATAAGTTTAGCTGCAAAGGCGTCAACCGACGTGACCCTGCCATCGACAAAGCTCTCTACCTGGATGTATTGCAAAGCCAGGCCAGTGCGAGTGGCACTAACCGAGGATTCCGGGTCGTCGACCACCAGATGCGGACCTATATACAGCAAAGAGACGCCTTTACTTTCTTTTATCCCAAACGAAAAGTATTGGCCGACGGTGTGAGCACTACTTACTTGGACTTGTAAAAACAAATGTGGAACTATAACTGTTGATACACGAGTTATAAAACTGTAAAAGTCAGGATGGCCGAGTGGTCTAAGGCGCCGGTATTAAGTGCTGGTCGGCGATTGCCGTACGTGGGTTCGAATCCTACTCCTGACAGAACTTTTTTTGTACCTTAATCACTACTATTCTATGTGTACATACCCTACTATTTGTACCCTGTATTCTATTTGTATAGTAACTCATTCTTGTTGACTTAAATAAAAAAAGAGAAAGTCAAAACATTTTTTGTGTTTTTTCATCAATTTATTCAACAATGAACGTCAGAACAACAACGTCATAACAATATAACAATAAACAAGTGGCCTGCGCGCGCGCAGTACATTAAATTAACCAGAGAAATGGCGCATGCACATTAAAACGAGAGGCCGTCCAGTCATAGACGAGAACATCCCGGTCTTCGGCTTGACAATAATCATCAAACATATGTACAATGGTAGGCATAGAATGTCCTCTACTCCGGTGAGTGAGATAAAACACACAGTACTGTCCGCACACACTACTCAAGGGGCCTTGTAATCTTTGCGTATTCCAACGCCACTCTGTAGTAGAGACGTCCATGAATTTCACCAAATCGGCATGGAGGGGTGCAAGTCCGTAGGAATCAAAGTATTCGCCTTGGCCTTGGGTGTCCACGTACACAGCTATCCAATGTTCACCGGGTCGACTCCTCGGGTCTGTATTCAGGATGTAGGCTGCAGGGGTGATGGAGTGGGTGGGAAACACATTGCGTGGAAACACACCTCGAAAGGGGATCTTGGCATCTCGCTGGAGTATGTCCATCAGCTGTTCTGTATCCATGTTTAGCTGGAGAAGTCACACAGCAAGTTTCTTTGCTCATCCACGCTGATGACGTTATCAAACTCGGCGTAGCAAATCACGTTAATGGTGCTGGGTAGAGGGGTGGAGAAACGCAGTTCCAACCGTAGGTTTCCTTTCTTCAGTAAAGCCAGTTGATGATCGTGTTCCAAGGTAGGGGTGAGGTCAAAGGCGAACAATGTGTACCCATTGCTAAAGTCTTTTCGACTGATGGTATTGCCTTCGTCCTGGTTGTTTTGTCCTGTGGCTGTAAACAGGTTCAGGTAGGTCCGCACATAGTTTCCCTTAGTAAAGTCCGGTTGTAAGGGGCGGGCTGGAATTTGATGGCCGGCCACGTGCAGTGCCACAAAGTTGATGTTGAAATGATCAAATTTGAACGGATTCTCAGCCCAATTTCCATTGAATGCGGTGTTGGTCACACACCCCAGGGTAAGACGTTTAGGCAGATCTCCTAGAAATAAATTCTCTCTGTTGGCCATCATCGTACCTGCGGGCACCGAGAACACCTTGGTCTGTACGCGTCGGATGGGATACAGGGCTTTTTTTTCGATAAGGCTTGCATGTGACTCAGCAACACCCCCTGTTGCAAATCTACCGTACGGACAAACAGGGCTGCATCTTCAATGATGATGTTGTAATCGATAGCTCCCTCCCCAGCAGCCATTAAGGCGAACATAGGTGAGGAACGGATCAACTTGATCTTGATGGATACCCCGTTCATCATGTAGCGGTCTTGCAGGAACAGATCGGCGTGCAGTCGTCCCATCATATCGATGGACTTGCTTTCTTTTGCTAATTTTTTGCGTCTGGCGTACCCATTATTGCCAGGGAGTAGCATGTTCTGGTATCCGGGTGTATCCCTGTAGTACAGCGCAGCTTGTAAGTGTGATAGTTTGGCATCACTGCCGTACGACAACAGCGTCTCCAGGTAGGCTCGATACGCATACGTATTGGTGGACGTACTGATGAGTCTATCGTTCAGACTGATATCCACCTGTTGGAACAGGGAGTGCAGCCAAAGATTCACCGGGGCTACATTCGCAGTGGCCGCTATGTCCGTCCCGTCCTTGTTCGTTATTTTAGCTTTCACGTACAAGTAGGTGTGGGCTAAATCCAGGTAGGCCGTATCTTTGTTTTCAATGGAAAATTCTACGGGACCCACTCCCGTCAGGCTAGCCAGGGGTCGATGTTCTACCCAACGTCCTTCGGCTACACTGGTTTGGGTGGGTGGAATAGTCCACAAATCCAATTCACTGTTGGTAGACGGACATGACTCGGAGTGAATGAAGGCCATTATGCGAAGATATCTCTCCTACTACTCCTCTTCTTTTTCTTCTGGGGCTTAGTCCTTCTCCTCTGGGGTGTGCGTCGTCGGTGTGTTGGCCGTCGACTGACTCTTCGCGGTGTCGGCGTTTGTCTTTTAAGGGCTTTGGCGATCAACACACTCCCCGCTTCTTTAGCCCGTCGTTTGAAGGCTTGTCGGGGTGCTGTGCCTTCCATCACATCACCGGCCACGCGCAATCCACTGCGTACCGCTTGTTTCCCCACCGCTTTCACACCCCGTGTCACCATGGGTAAAAATGTTTTCACAATGCTGCCCAGTATGTTTCCCAATCCGTGACCTCGTTGCATGCGTGCCCCACTAAATAGGGCAAGCTTCCTCCCGTTTGTTTCTTGTAGTAGTCGGCATAGCTGGGCGTATGACACTGGTAAGGTACGTACATATTATACGAAGTGAGGAGAGCGGGTTTGTTGAAAAGCAAGTGTCAGCACCACTTTTCCTCGTTCGAATGGGATCGGGCGTCCCGTGTCATCTCTTATATCTATCGTGATCGTCTCGATATCGGTATGTCGTACGGGCAGGAACATGATAGGGTTGAAACTGTAGGTGACTTGTTCGCCATACGTCTGGCTAATGGGCACCACTCGTAACAGAGGTGTGTTCATATCACCCACAATATGGCTGTCCACGGCATCCGAGTAGACGTACAGTCCGTACCTACCTACTTTCATATCCATCAAATGGGTCCCGTAGACAATGGTGGCTCCCCTGTATATGACGCTGTGAGGCAGCCTTAACATTTCCTGTAGTGTAGAACTGAGTTTCACTCTCACGGCAGAGGTCAGCAGGAGACAGCTCTTTTCGTTGTGTACGTTGACCTCGAAGGCTATGTTTCTCTTGAAGCGTAAGGCTATCAGGGTGGTTGCCTCAGCCACGCTCTCCTTTAAAGTCTTGTACTCCATCAAGGCATTCAGAGCCTGTATGAACTTCTGCGGCGTATCGTATTGGCCTGCGGGGAGAGTGAGTCTGTAGATTTTTTCTTCGTAGACCACTTCGTACCATACTTCTCCGTCTTGTACGTTGTACCATGAGTAAGGGTATTGAATATCCACCAGTCCACATTCCCATCGTCCCGGTAAATGTAACGGTTGTGGTAATTGAGTGACATACTTGGTCAAGGTGTTGTCAGGAAACACGTCGAGTGAACTATTACTGGGCAACGTCAGGTAAAACATGACGACGACTGAGTGGTTCTGCCTTCTGCACCGGGTTTTTATAGAAGTTAGTAAGGTTCCCAGGCCTTGGGCGCCTTCTTACCTCGGCGTTGTGATCGTCGCGGTAACTTAGATCGGTTAGGTCTCCCTCGTCGTCATTGTTGTGGTGTTTTGGGCTCCCAAGAAGAGGGTGGTGCAGGTTGATGTCGGGGGTTCGACATAAAGGCCCAACGGTTAGGATTTCCTACCAATTCTTGTGGGATGTGCGTGTCTTTTAATCCCTGAGCAAAGACTTCCCAGCCCGGGGGATTAGAGTGTTTGCGAGAACGCACCATATCATTGATCAAATCGGTCATATGAGACCCCGGCACTACTTTGTTTCGAATCAGTAGTTTTCCTTCTGCATTCCAACTCATATCGGCATGCTGTTTCACCCGGTCCAACAATAAACGGGCCTTGGTCTTGAAGGCTTTAGGCACACTGCTCAACACTTCTTCTTCCAGCTGAGGTGAGGGTAATGATGAGGGTGATGGGGTGGGCGTGGTAGTAGGTAGTGGGGTACTCCCCCCTCTATATTGATCCATAAACGTCTGGTACTGGTTCAGCGTATGATGGTAGAGTTGAATTTTCTCGTGATCGGGCAGTCGACGTTGGAGTATATTATTCATTTCTTCATCCAGAGACTGGAGTTGTTGCACGGTGGCCGGGACGGGATAGGGAGATTGTAAACTCTGTAACAGTCGAGGTTCGACCAGCATCATTTTTTTCGTATGCTCCATTTAGCGTCCCAAGATGGAACCGAGTAATGGGCCCAGTACAGTAGCGGCTAAGGGAGCCAGGAGTGCGCCGAGAAATCCACCTCGCTGTAACACCTGTTTCTTTTTCTTCACACTGCCCGTTTTCTTGACCAACGTTCGGAGACCCGCCTTGTGCCGTTGCAATTTCCCTTTCTGCAGAGGACTGAGGGGAACATTGCCTTTTAATACATTATGGGCGACTTCACACAAACACCGGACCAAGTCGGGATCCGCGCCGCGCACCAGGGCCCGGCCCACTTCCGGGGGCGCGCTGCGTAATACCCGCAGAGCGGGCGCGTGCTTGCGTACGCGTGCAGACATGTTGAGGAATGAAGGCTAGAGACCGTTGTCTTCTTCTTTTATTCTCATTTGGGAGTGTACACCGTCTGTAGTTCACCGGGAAAAATCAGGGTACGCAATCGCAGGGGGGAGGGCGTGTCTTGTTTCAAGTCGATGAGGAGATAGCCGTGAGCAGGTTGGGTCGCATCTTCAAAGGCTTCTCGTACAAAGGCCGTGTTCTTAGGGTACATCTGTTGAGCCAGGTGGGTAATTTGTGACGCGTCTCTGGGGTTTTTGAATAACACCACATACTGAGCATTCAAACTAATGTTCCGGTGTTCTTTGTTCTTACTGAAAAGATTCTGTACGATGTAAATGATGCTCAACCGCCGATGATGGCTGCCTTTGGTAAAGAGACGGGTGATTCGACTATCCGTTTCCGTCATGAGATCGTCTACCACCACTAAGGTGTCTGGGGGAAGTTCCTCAGGCGGTAAGCCTTCCACTAAGGTGACTCCTGGGACACGGGCCAGTGCCTCGTACGCGGGCTGCCAAGCGCCATAACACCACAGGATACGAGCTAGAGGCGGTGAAATCAGGGCTGACCCATGTTGGATGAGACGTTGAACAAAATGTGATTTTCCCGACCCGGTCGGTCCAGCGATGAGGCACGTGAATGGATGCTGCCATCGTGGGTCCATTTCTCTAGGGGGTGATTCGACGTTTAGAAGCCAGTTGTCGGGGCTGTCGGTCGTACTCGAAGATTTGTCGGGGCCGGCGCAGGGGATAGTACTCGAAGGGATACCGTTGTTGGGGTAAATGGTGTGATTCACGGGAATCCACTTCAAAACTGTTGAGCGGCGTTGTCGTAGTAGTACTAGAGGGTAGAGTGGAAGGCTCGCTTGTCAGGGATGATGATGATGGAGGCTGAGTTGTAGTACGGATCGTCGTGGTCGTTGTTGACTGGATGTAGCGGGGTAACGTGATGGCTGGAGTAGACGATGTGGTAGGTGTCTGCGTGGAGACGTGGCGGACCCTTAACGTCTGGGCTGGTGTAGGCAGTGGGGTGGTCGTGGTGGGTGATGAAGAACGCAGGTTGTTGAAACAGGATATCACGTACGATAAATCGTAGAACACACCGGTAAATAACGTACCCAGAACCACGACTAGACACAACACAGTACCGACTTGTGCTTTTCGAGTTCTTAACAGTAAGGGGAGACGTGTACTATCCATAGTACAAATCCTATACTGAAGGCGGGGGGTGATAGGCGTTAGCCTTTATAGACGTTTCATGTCACGGCCGGATACCCAGGAATTAAAGGAACGAGGCCAGCCTTGCCATTTGACGAAATGATAGGGAATCCCACGTCGACGCTCCGTTTTCAAAATCTTTTCCACCGTGTAATAGTCTTTCGGTGTTTTCACTATGGGTTGTAATTCTGCTTCGTAAAACGTGCCTTGCAGTCTCTCGCCTTGTAGATCTTCCAGTTGATAGACGTGGGGTTGTCGAGGTTTATGGCGCACGATGACAAAATGTTCTTCACTCCAGTTCGGTAAATACCCTTTCTCAAATTGTCCTTTCACTTTACTAATCCGCACTACATCGCCCCGTTTGTAACGGGGTGCCGTGAGTGGTGGACTGGAGGAGTACAGCGTAGCACGCACTTCATGTTCGTTCCGTTCTGTCACAGTACGGGGCGCTCGATGGATACTGCGATGATAGGCCCTATTGTAGCCTTGCACCAGTTGAGAGAGTACATGCAGGTAGCGTCGCGTGTTTTGAGCCGTGAAATATTTGTACATGCGTCCTTTGAAGGTGCGATTAAAGCGTTCCACTACCGATGCTTTCGTCTCATTGTAGGTATGAAAAAAAATACCTTCTTTTTCTTTAAAAAGGCTTGAAAGGGTCGGTTGAGAAATTCTGTGCCTTCATCTGTTTGTAAATAAAGAGGTTTGCGGCCCGTCTTGAAAATCTGCTGGAAGGCTCGTATGAGATTCTCTCCTGTTTTGGTACGCACGGGCAGGACCCAGGCATATTTGGATAGAATATCGATACACGTCAATATGTATCGATTTCCATTATTGTCAGGTGCAAATCGACTCATGTCCACTAAATCCGACTGCCATTGCGCGTCTATACCTCCCACGATGACCCGGTTACGACGAAAATGACGTCGGGCAGCTCGATGCAAACTATTTGTATCCTGAGTTTTTAACCAGTCTCGAACTTGACTTCGACTGATACCTTGGGCTGCTCGAGAAAGCGCTCCCACAGCGCTATAGGCGGCTGGACTGTTTGGGCTGTAATACAGATCGCTTAACACCTCGTTAATCACTGTCGACTGCTTTTTCTGACCCCGCGGCTTCATCACGGATTTTTTCTTCTTCATCGTTCTCGGTCGCTTCATGAGGTGATACTGTCATTCTAGCCTCTGCGCATTCTATACATATAGTATTTTCTCCATCCGCTTTTTTTTCATGAGGTTCATCTAGTGCGTGTTCGATAGCATGAGCCCATGCCAATTGGTGGGGTGATCGGTCGTCGGGTATAAATAACTGGTCCACCAGAGGGCCTATTTTCTCCAAGGCTGACCACAGAGAGGGTGTTAGGATAAAACTTCGAGCCGGCTCTTGGTAGCGTCCCACCCGTGGAAAGAGCACAGAATGGTATACGTAGTTGGCCTTGTCCAGGTGAATCAGGTGTCCGTCTAACTCTCCGCTCAACACCCGTTTAAACTTAGTCCAGCCATCACGCTCTAGTGTCACCCTATCCGATAGAGTCTCAGCGTGCTCAAAGCAAATATTTCCACAATCTTCAACCAGGGCCACTTTAGCTTCATACACGTATAACTTCACATTGGGTGTAAGCGTCAGGATAGCTTGTAGTGACATGCTTGCTGTCGAACGGCGAATGACCCACACTCGGTCTCATCCCTCGTATTTATAGGCTCTATTCGGTGAGAGGCGGGTCGTGTGCAGAGAATACTTTATCCACCACAGGAACTATTTTTTGCAAAGCCGTCCACAGATCGGGATCTAGCGTAAATCCGCCTCGTTTGAGCGAGATTAATCGGGCAAAATAAGGGCCGCGAAAAATGTATACATCGTGATCCAGGTAAATACTATCTCCATCCAATTCACCGAATAACACACGTTTTAAGGTAGTCCAGCCTTGGGGTGATAATGTGATACGCGCGGGCTCTGGCGTGCTCCAGCAGCGCGAATCATCATCAATGAGGTCGATGCGATCAGGGTATATTATTATGGTACAACCCGGTGTTAGCGTACGGGTGATGATCGATTGGGTTTCCGGGTAGAGTACGGCGTCAACTTCGGAAATAATAGCTTTCATCGCCGCCCATAATAGTGGCCAAAGTACAATTCCGCCACCGCGACACTGTTCTAACCGGGGAAAAAATGAATCTTGTCTACTCCGCCGCAGGTACACATCGTCGCCGACAGGTAAAAAATCGACTTCGGGTTCTTTACCTTGTAACACACGTGTCAATAGCGTCCACCCGGCCAGGTTTAAAGTTAATTTCACTTCGATCGGATGTTCCTCGATCAGGTGCAATTCATGCTCGTACACGATAAGAATTACTTTCGATGTCACTTGAAAGAACGCGAGCCCTTTGCCCGGCGATGCCATAATGAAGAATGACAAAAAATACTAGCCCGACACAAATTTATAGAGATCGATTCTATTTTTCATGGTTAAAATAAAAAAATACCCTGGGAAATTAATTTAACACTGCAATTATTTTTTTAGACGCTCCCCGAGTGGCTAAATTAATAGTCTGGACTCATACGAGGATAAAAAATAACATTAGTGCATTGCTGGACTAGAATTTCAAGTCGTAATAATTATCAGAACCATCCCTAGGGCTGTGAGAGAGTGAAACCCGATGCTTGCCAAGCCATAGTATATAGGTAATACAGGCTCTACGTACGTGAAGGGTTTTTTTAAATGATAAAGTGTGTACCCCTAGTACGCATGACACAGCTTATAAATTTAAGGCACCGTTAATTCACGGAATCAATGACTGAAATAGGTAGCCCACATCCTTTTCATAATGTTACCTTAATAAAACAATGGTATTCATACGACAAACACATTTAATAAATTATCAAACAGCATGAATTGGTAAAATGCACTTTTCCATTTTAACCAAGGGGGCGCAACTCTGTTGCGACGAAAATTGGCCCCCCCAACTGCGTAGAACGTGCTTCTTCGCTGTACTGTTTTCTTGATTTTCTAAAGTTCTCATGAACGAAACGAGCTGGAATTTTCAGGGCATGCGTATCGATTGCTAAGTGATAGACTTGCTCTATTTTTAATCCAGAAAATTAATTTATTTTTAATGAGCCGGGTTTTCTGTATTTTCGTATTCAAAGATTACGGCTCGAAAACTCGGTAAAAATTAAAAATCAGGACGTAGTCAAGGGGTAGACGGCTGAAATTTTTAATACGAGTCCCTGATTTATGTGAGATGAATTGGAACTAAAAATTCTACGAGCGGTGAGATGTATTGTAAAATGACAGGCGTTTATAATTCAGAATGAAACACACCGAATTTTCAAGGGTTCCCAGAATCTTCCGCTGCCTACACGGCTTCGCCGACGTCCGCGTGATGTTTATATATATCCCGGTCAGATTCAAAAGCGCATTCCAAATTTTTACAGACGAGGAAGAAACATGTCAACAGCAAAAATTTCGACCACAGCCATGAAGCCCCGAGGGAAGCCACTGAGCAGAAGAAAAAAGATCGTGATGAAAAAGATTATCAGAGAGTTTTGGTCAAGCGAGTTTGCCTGTTGGGTGGCGGCCCTCACCCATACTACCAACCCAGGCCTGGAGACCGCTAACAATGTGCGCAAATTGTTGGAGGGAGTTAACACCACAATACCGGAAGAGGGATGGTTTAACCTTTTAAACACCGTGATGAAACAAGAGGCCTTCCCCCTTCCTGCCGCCACAACACCAACGATGCTGCAGCCCTCGGCGCCCGCATTCACGTTTGAAAACGTGAATGGGGATGACATAATCTTCGCCAAGCCGTCACCACCACTACCATGCACATCAACAGCGCCCAGGGAGGAGGAAGCGGCCGTACCAGCCTTCCCGTTAGAGGACCTGCCCTCCTCCTTCCTGGAGGAAGATCACGACACACCAAGACCACCATCACCTTTTCCCATTCTGCCTCTGCCCTCTTATCTACAGGAGGATGAGAATGATGACAGCGACACCCCGTTAATCATCTGGGAAAAGCCTCCACCCACGACCGCTGCCCACCTGTTTGTAGAAGGTCTACCCCTGACCCCGGCATTGCCAGACCCCTACAACTATTTTTCGTGCAGCCAGATTGGGGAGTAAGTGACTCCCTCCCAGAATAAAAACTGGGTTAACAAATATCAACGGTTCTTTTCAGAACCAACAAATCCCTTCGAAAGAGGGTAAGCTTTTCTAACTGGCACATATCAATTTGAAAAAGCATACAGCCCCATGCCAATATTTTTTTATTAGCAAAATGCATCACCAAAAAAATAAACAATCCCAGGCCGATATCAAACAGTTCTTGTGAGAACTAATCTCTTCTATTAAAAACACAGATTTTTTTCGCTCTCCCCCATTAATTAATTGTCCGAAAAAATAACGGACATTTTTATTTTTTAATATATGTCCGAAGAATAACGGACATTTTTTTAATATATTACAACCCCAATAAATATAACGGGTTGAAATTTATAGTACAGGGATAGGTGGGGAATTCTGTTTTTAATTTTTAGGGTGGTTATAAATATAACCAGATAATGTAATTAACCCATTACATTGTTGATAGGCGTTGTTGTTGACGCTGTGTTCTTTCGGTGCAAACGGGACATGTGACAGGTAGTAATTCACATATTCGGGGCCTGTTGGCTTCTGCACAGGAGGGAATTTGGGCGATACGGTGGATGCACGTTTCACATAATGCCTGATGATTGCACGGGAAGATGGCGAATTTTGCAAATTGATTCGGGCATTCGACACAGGATAAATATAAGTCTCTTTTACGTTCTCTGCGGGTCCCCAGTGTTGTTGTTCCAATAGACCAAACATAATGTATGTCGTCTTCATTATGGCTTATGTTCCTGTCTCTCACTCTGTTTGTTCTGACATCCTTCGGATTTTTTCTCACGGCTTTCCGGTTTCTTTCTCTTCTGGAATGTTTCCCGCTGTTTTGCAATACTGTCGTGTCTTCCCTGTTCTTCGCATGTTCGTCTGATGTGTCTATTATCTGGCTTCTGCTTTCTGATGCCATTTGTTCATCGGCTTTTTCTTTAGATTGTGATGTCAACAGATTGTCTAACATCAAATCTATGTTGTCAAAACATTGGTATGCGTCGTCAACATCCGGCGGTGTAGCTGCTAGAGCGCAGAAGTTACTGAGCTGCGAAGTTTCTGCAGCATTTTCACAATGGGCTGTACTTGGTAGAGATGGTGAAAATAAATCTGTTATTATCGCATCCAACCACGGTTGGTCGTCTTGCAAATTAATCACGGTGTCGAGCAGTGGTACATCATCATCATTTGAAATGAAGTCTGATTTGTCCATGATTTCACAGGGTGCCTGCATGACTGAGGCTAATTGTGAATGCTTGAAAAAAAACTGCGGGCTATTTATAGTGTAAAAGTGTGGACCGTAGCGACAACACCCGGTCATCTGCTACCACGGACGCTGCGAAAATCTGTGTGTATTTCTTTTGCGTTTATAAACGACTGTATTTTGACAATACAATATCACTGCCATATATATTTTATTTCTAATTCAACTCAGATAATTGATAGTATAGTATGTAAAAAAATTAGCCGTCTAACGCTCCATTATATGTTATTGTATCATTTTTAGTGAATGTTACACGCCTAATGGAAAAGTACGGTAGTACCAAAAACTCCGTACATTGAAAATAAATCGGTTTTCCTGGCTAAAAACACATGCAGACTACAGCTTACCATCTTATCATATTACCCTGAAAATTCCAGCAAGTTTATCAAAATAAAACTTTAGAAAAAAATAAAACTTTGAGAAAAATAAAACACACCATTTTTAGCGCAGATACCATAATCTTGCACTGACTGACACGGGCAGCCGCCATCTTGTACCCAGCACACATTGTACCCATTCAGCCCAACACACCCATACGCCGCCATCTTGTACCCAGCACTGTACCCATTGACCCCAACACACACACACACACACACACACACACGCCGCCATCTTGTACCCAGCACCCATAAGCCGTCTACACTATAAATAACGTGCAGTCTGTTATGATTTATTCACAAATTCAATCATGGCTGCCAGAAGACGTCCAATGTTTAGTCACCACCCTGGTAGAGATCCAAGAAATGCTACAGAACACAGACAGATGCTTAGCAGAGAAGAACATGGAGGTATAACGATAATTACAAGCTTTGAGCGAGAACACCAAGCGCTGATGAGACAAAGTACAGAAGAATTGGAACATCTCCGGCAAGATGTAATAGCAGATGGCCAATTGCAAAGACAACAACAAGACGAAGAAATTAACAGAATGGTGACCATAGAAGAAGAATCCAACGACACGATGGATGAAGAAAACGGACAAGACCTTGCATGGTTAAATAGTCGTACACGTGCAACAACAACTCCCAGTATAACGACTTCGGCTGAAGACGGTGCACCGTTAAATAACGAACTTGCAACAACATCGCCTGACGAACCTGTCCGTATAACGATTTCGGCTGCAGAAACTCCACTTCCACGATGCCTACACGAAGTCGAGGTATCCCGCCTGAACGCCGTGATTAACAACATGCGGGGAGACCTGGATGGACTAATGGAGGAGCTTTCCACACAGAAGAAAAAAAAACGTAAAGAAGAAGAAAAAACACGATGTAGTGTGTGTACGGATGCGACGAGTGAGTACGCGGTATTGCCGTGTGGCCACTTGTGTCTATGTCAGGATTGTTGGGTGACGCTGACGTGCATCGGAGATATGTGTCATTGCGCTGACGTGGGAGAAAACCATCTCAAGGTGAAGTGCCCCATATGCAGGAAGCATGTGGGAGGGATAAAGAGAATATACCGTGCCTAGTGTCGTTTAACACTTTCAAAGGCCCTTTTCAGGGCCAACCCATCTTTCCGAAAGAGAAAACTTCTTTCCTAAGCACACCCAAATAACACCAGATTCCCATCATCCTTTCCCCCAAAAAAAATAAAAGAAAAATTTTTTTTTACTATTTTTTTGAAATTATTGAAAAAAAGGGGAAACATTGAAGTGGGGGAACATGGGGAGGGAGGGGAGGGAAATGGAATAGCCAAAACAATTTTTTTTATCATTGAATAAAAAAGAAAAAAAGATTCATGAAGCCAAAAAAAATCTTTTTCATTTTCTATGTTTTTTTAACAATTAAATATTGAAATTAAGAAAGGGGAGGGGTAAATTGGAGGGGGGGGACAGGGGAGTAAGCAAGGTGGACGGAATAGCCCCAATTTTTTCTTTAATAATGAACCCATGGGGTCGAGTGAGGTATCAAATTGAAGGTGAAGTGAAGGGGCATGTAATGGGTTGGGTATGGATTGAACTATGGGCATTTTGCGCATGCGCGGTAACGAAAGGTATGAAAATAGACGTTTTTGGAGGTAGGAGATAGCCAAAATTTTAAAATGGACCAATGGGGTCGAGTGAGGTATCAAATTGAAGGTGAGGTGACGGAGCATCTAATGGGCTGGGTGTGGGGTTGAATTAGGGTGATTCTGCGCATGCGCGGCGGCCGAAGGGTATGAAAATAGCCTTTTTGGAACTAGGAGAGCCCCTAGTGGACCAATGGGGTCGAGTGAGGTATCAAATTGAAGGTGAGGTGACGGAGCATCTAATGGGCTGGATGTGGGGTTGAACTATCGGACTTCTGCGCATGCGCGGCGGCCGAAGGGTATGAAAATAGCCTTTTTGGAGCTAGGAGAGCCCCTAGTGGCCCAATGAGGTCGAGTGAGGTATCAAATTGAAGGTGAGGTGAAGGGGCATCTGATGGGCTGTGTGTGGGTTGAAATAATCCTTTTTTTCAATAATTTCAAAAAAATTTAAAAAAAGAATGAACACTAAACATTTTATTTTTTTAATTTTCTACTATTTTTTATTTAACACAAATAGAATAAACGTATTCACAAGGGTATTGAATTTTAATACAATTATATATGAGTATTGAATTTTTAATACAATTAACAGTAAAAAAACTCTTTTTAATATAATTATACGCTCTCCACTTCAATGAATGTGTATGGTAAATGTTTTTCAACACTTATTCTCAATAGTTCGCCAACAAGACTTGTTTGAATTCATCATCGTCTTTCCGTCCTTGGTGCACGTAGATGTACGTTATAACCTCTTCACGTGGAATTTTGGCAGGGCAAGCCGCTTCCACTCCCAGGGCAATTTGCTGCTCGGTCACCTTCTGTAGTGCTTCAGTGATGCTCGCGTATGAGGCTACGCGAGTGTCCTCTGGAATTTGAGGTCTGATCAGATCCAGGACTGTGTCGATGTACTTCTGATAAATATAGTGTTGCACCTGGTAGGCCACAGCTGAACGAATTTTACTGGCAAGACTCTGCAACTGCCGCCACGCCGTTAATTTCAAAGTGACACCTTGAGGACAAGCAACCAGCTCTTGCGTATCTATCCGCCTTCGCCATTTTCGAATATGCACCAGGAGCTGATCATTGAAATAAGCACAGCTCACATAGATGTCGTCACCCACATGAAATTTCGCTTCGTCACTCCCATGGTCACGAATAACCGCATCGATGGCGTAATCAAGGGTCTCCAGTTTTTGCCAGGAAGCGTAGGTCATGGCAATATGCTTACCGGTTCTGTCGTTAAAACCCGCTGCATTAAAATGCACTTCTTCATCTTTCACACTCACTGTTAAATAGGGTGAAAGCTCGTAAATGTCGGTGTGAGCTGCCTGGTAAGCTTGCTGGATGAGATTATTGATCTCCTGGACAGACATAGGAAGTTCTACCTCTTGTTTCACTTGCTGGGGTACTACTACTGACTGCTCAACCACAGGTATTTCTAACGGTGTTAGTCGAGGGCGTTTGGGTCGTCCAGCACGTTTAGCAGGTGTAGTACTCTCTGGGGTAGTGGTGTGCGTACGTTTGCTAGCTGTACGCTCTTCGGTAGTATCAACCACTAAGATATCATGATCATCATCATCTTGTATAACGCCGTCGTCGGCTTCAAGTAGCTCTGCTAGTTCGGCATTTCCCGTGATCTTCAGCCCCTCCACCAAGACTAGACATGCATAGGGGCCATGGCGCAGTAGAAAGTCGATGAGAGCTCTGTTTTGTGCTGAAGGAGTTTTCTCCGCCATGATATCGTCGACATGCTCTTTCATGAGTATGTGTTCCTGCATAAGGAAATCACATAGTTCACCCACACGCTCCATCTCAGCAACGAGGCGAACACGGTACTTTCGTAACTTCGCTAGCTGGGCTGACTCCATGACTAGGGGCTGGTGAAAAACTGCTACGGAGTAATAGTCTGTTAAATTTGCACTGGTAAAATCGAAAAAGGTAATAGGGATGTCTACAGCTGATACAAGTAAGCAAGCAGGCTGGATGGCTGGCTAGAGGTGAAGCAGACTAGAGGTGAAGCAGGCAGGCAAGCAGGTAAACAGGCTGGGAGACAGGTCAGGTCAGGTAAGTCACAGTGCTCCGCAAAAGTAGTGCAATGAATGCACCCTACCCTAAAAATCGACTCCTTTTATACGTTTTCAACTCTTACATAACATGTATATTGCCGCCATCTTGTACCCAGCAATCCCACACATGTGGCCGCCATCTTGTACCCAGCACACACACACACACACACACACACACATAGGCCGCCATCTTGTACCCAGCACTGTACCCATTGACCCCAACACACACACAAAGCCGCCATCTTGTACCCAGCACACACACACACACATTAGGCCGCCATCTTGTACCCAGCACCTACACATGTGGCCGCCATCTTGTACCCAGCACACATTGTACCCATTCACCCCAACACACACATGTGGCCGCCATCTTGTACCCAGCACACACACACACATGTGCCCGCCATCTTGTACCCAGCACCTACACACATGTGGCCGCCATCTTGTACCCAGCACACACACATGTGGCCGCCATCTTGTACCCAGCACACACACACACATGTGGCCGCCATCTTGTACCCAGCACACACACACATTAGGCCGCCATCTTGTACCCAGCACACACACATTAGGCCGCCATCTTGTACCCAGCACACACACACACATGTGGCCGCCATCTTGTACCCAGCACACACACACACGCATGCGCACACACCCCATCACAAGTTCTGCGCATGCGCAGTGAAGCGCTATTCCCTCAATTTAGCCCTTGTATACTACTGATCTCTTATACAAAAATATCGCCCGTTTTTCACATAAAACTTACGAAGAGAGAAATTCAATCATCCAGAGAAAATGTTAGCATTTTTTCTTACTTTTTTAATCAATATGACGATGACGCTCTATTCGCTTTCTTAATATTTCATACAGCATATTAGTTGACGTTGCTTTTATCTTGTAAAACAAAATTCCCTCGTCGAGTGCTTTATTGTATCTTAAATAAAGAACAATTTCAAAGCGATTCATTCTGAATTGAAAACGATATGCTGTTTTATAAATATATATAGGCACTTATATAAAAAAAAGATTAAAAAAACGATTGAAAATGTTGTCTTGGTGTCAACTTTTTAAAATATACCAGCAGATAATACCGAGAGTATGCAAGTTCTGCACAGAAACGGATAGCGAGTATTTTAATAAAGAAATAATTGCACATTTGACAAAATTAGATTGCCCTATATGCGTATTGCATTAAAAAGAAACTTGTTTCAAAAAACAACTATATTAATTGTTACAGATAGCTTACATCTTCAAAATTAGTTACATAGCATCAGATGTAGCTGGAGAGTTCATTCATTAGAAATTATGTATATTTATGCACGAGGAAGAGATTTAAAATTAAATTAAATGACAGCATGTTTCGAACAAAATATTCCGATAATTGATGCTCCCGGGCATGCGCACTTGAGAAAAAGTCCTGAGAATTCCAGAAGTCAAAAGTCGCCAGTCGCCGCGCGCCGTGGTTCATCCGGCGAGTGGCGCGCGGCGAGGTTTTCCAGGTTAAGAGATAGAGCGAAACTCGCCGTGTTTTACGGCGGGTGGCGACTGGCGAGTTTTTGCAGGTTAAGAGATAGGAAAAAGTCGCCAGTCGCCGCGCGCCGGAGAGGTCCACGGCGCGTGGCGAGTGGCGAGTTTCTAAAAGTCGCCACGCGACGCAAACTTGGCCCAAATAGAACACCATAGATTTTAGATACATAGTGAAACTCCAACTTGAATAGTACGTTCACAAACCACAGGAATAGATGACTGGTCTGTTCGATACGCAAGACGGTACATCTTCGGAAAATTTATGACCTATCCCAGGTTCTTAGCGTGACATGTACATGATCAGGTCAGGGCATTTGCAGCATTTTTGTTCTTCATTCACTACATAGTACTGTTCACACGCCCTATGATATGTACTTTTGTTGCTAACATTATGCAAGTTTTGTTGTTAAAAAAATAAAACTGAACGTTGAACTTAGGCCTACTCGTTTGAAGTAGCAGGCATTATAAATTTAGTTGACCTAGATTCTGCATTGAAGATCAACAGTTGAAACGCGGAAAACAACAAATTACGTCAATTATACCGTATTTCCGCCTGCATGTTGTCTGATCGTACTATTCTTGTTTATCTGATGATGCTAAACAATAATGATCTTGTTCATCGGAGCGGCCAATTGTCCAGCGGAGAGCGACCCCTGGTGGCGAGGTTGCTTCGGGATCGGATCTCGTACGGATCAAATCTCGTACACCTCGCACGTGCGCGCGTTCAAAGCACGTGGTGACTTTCTATGTGGATTGCTTATGTGCGGGGATGAAGTTTAATTTGTCTGACAAAATTTCCACTTCTTGGTCTGATTGGAAGTATTATTTTTCTGTAAATTGTTTTCTGGGGCATAATGTGGTTTCCATCACGCGGGGAGTCCATTTTATCGCCAACCAATATTTGTAACCTGACTGGTGACCATGCATTTGCGTACACTTCGCCATCCATAAGATGGCTTGCGAATCGTGAGTCTCCATTATTGTGGAGCGATATCCGGTATATTACGGGATTCTGTTCGGCCTTCATCCGGCAGAGAAAAGACTCGAGAAATCTGATAAATTACAGGTTTTCAAACCACTTGGGAAACAGATATAGACTAGGCTTACAAAATATATAGGTATAAATAACTTTCGTATCACCCAAGAGGTGTGGTAGATCTGTAATTTTCAACAAGTAGGGCATCACATGATTCGAAAATGGCGAGTTACGTTGGGGTTACGTCGGTAGACTTTAGCTGATTGGCTGACGAAGTCACGTGGTATTGATTTCTGGAAATTCCCTCTCGCACTTGCCGAAAGTAGGCTGTAAATGGATACACACGATCCCAGGGTCAGTCTTACCGCGTATAGATGACCGAGATGGTTACAGGTTGGTGACCATGATGTTCATTCTACGAAAGCCAGACGACAATCCCATTTCGACAGCTGTGTTTATGTCATGAAAAAATCTGAATCTGAAATCTGAATCTGTGACACGGGGCGCAGTCATTGTTTTTCTTCGACTGCCCCTCTCCATCTGCGAACGAACGTTCACAGTCAAATGGCGGCAAACTCACATTTCCAGTAAATCAGTGCCATGTTCAGTTCAGTTCAGTAGGTAAATCCCTCCTCTATATAGGAGCACCTCCGTAGGAGTACATATTAATATACATTCAATTGGAACCACTCAACATTTATAGCTCAACTATCGTGCTGTGAAGTGAACATTTATACAATTCTGCAATTGGATGAACTACTATCATGCTCCGGTTGAATTTATCGCCATGAAATAGCATAAAAATATATCAATCTATATATTTCTGAAACGAGTATTTCTTCAGGATTCCAAACATATTATCAAAATTAAAATCGGATAATTACTGGCTACGCTACGCTATCAGTTATTGACGGCCGAGGAGTTATACTTCCGATGATTGCCGTGGATTTTCCGGAGATAAAATAACCTCAGTTTTCATCCAAATAACAACAGTCGCTGTTCAGCCTTTGATTGTGGAACAGTCAGATTGATGAATTGTCCACTTAGTATATTATTTCTTCTAAAAATACTCAAATAAACTATTTTAGTGCATGAACGATAAAATTTACAACAATTCAGCATAAAATTGCGACTTTCGTCTGCTGTACGGGAATTGCTCTCTCTCGTGGGTTAGAGGTAACGAAAAAGTCCAGTTAATAACTGCTTCCGCACGTGCAGGGAAAGGTCACGTAACCCGCGAAACTCCTTCCTGCACTAACCAGGTCAGTTTTTGTGTCTTGCAGGTTACGTTTGAAATAGCCCAACGTGGGATTGATGTATCGAAGCCAGGATAGTAAAACTTCGTCATGGAGGGAAGCAAGAACCATCCTCATTCGGAAAAGGACGAGGGTTCCCGAGGTGGGTCACGGGACAACTGGTCACGTGATAATGTGTGTCAAACCGTTACGCATTGCGGAAAACGAAGCAGCGTGGGCAAGTGTTCCATTTCGTCCAGTGATTTTAGTTCCCTCGTGTAATGATTATCTATCTGAAATGATAGTATTTAACAGTGTTTAATGTCTAGGTAGAAGACACATGGACCGGTAGATTGTAGAATGGTTAAGAAGGCTGTGATCGGGGCCGGAGTCTGTGGGATATTTGGGGTGGCCGTCTTGGCCGTTGGGCTGGCTCTCATCTCCATCCTCCACAACTTGACAGTCAAAGAAATCGATGAAGTAAGATTTACAGATTTTAAAAAATATATATATTTTACAGAGCAGAGCCCAAGTGTACATGTGCACTTTCGGAAATATATAATCTAATCATAAAATGGATGAATATATTTTAATGGAAAAAGCACAGGGAAGTGTTTACATATCTTTGTTCAGCCTCAGGGCCCTTGGAGCAGTTTAAAATGTGGGGGGTAGCTAAATAATATAGCCCTCAAGAGTATGAGGGCTATACGTCGGCCCCAGTCACCTCCAGCGAGGGTTTTAGATAATGTTATTACGAATCACCCACCTCTGAACCTGCCGTACATCTAAACTCTATCCCCTCCTGCGCACTATTTCAAAATCTTGCACACTATTGTGAAATAGTAACGAATATATCGCCGTCTGAATTTTCCAGTCGGAAACTTCTAGCTCTCTGTGCGCCATGTTGGTGACGTCACTCTATACGGTTAACATGGCGCGTTTAAAGTGGAAGTCGTCTGGGAAATTCAGACGGCGATATATTCGTTACTATTTCACAATAGTGTGCAAGATTTTGAAATAGTGCGCAGGAGGGGGTAGAGATTAGATGTACGGCAGGTTCAGAGGTGGGTGATTCGTAATAAAATTATCTAAAACCCTCGCTGGAGGTGACTGGGGCCGACCTATAGCCCTCATACTCTTGAGGGCTATATTATTTAGCTAACACACATGCACACATACATACGTCTGTGTACCACATGTACACATACGCACATATGCCTCAGCATTAGCAAATGGTTATATGTACATGCAAAATGGTACAAATTGTTTAGACAGACTTTTGTTACATATAATAGAAGAATACTGACAGATGCATGTATGATTGCAGAGCTGCAGATTAAGTCATTTTTACTAAGATAAACATGATAGGCCAGTATACTATAATTGAACAGAATACATGACACACGCTGCAAAAAGGCGCGAAGCTTGCATAAATGGCCGACTGCTTTTGCTTTACAAACCCGGATGGAATGGCGCCATCTATGCACCTGAGAAGTTCCAGGAGCGCCATCTGTATATTCTCATACCCATAAAGAGTTCCCCCCTTGTTCTGGATTGCCGCTACAGTTGTTATTCACTTTGACCGGAAGTTATCGTACCGTCTTTATAAGTACGTAGAGTTAGCTAGCCCGCCGTATTCTCCTTTGATCTTTTGTTTTAATAAATCGAAAATAGCATAGATTCAAATAGTTTATTGGTAACTCCGCTCCCCAG